>CM054183.1:22468974-22641474 GCA_028829895.1 Sinotaia quadrata | reverse complement strand
CAGCTCACTGTGTCTTTCGTCTTCACATTTATAAGAACAAACGCCTACACATTGTTCCAATGTTTCATGCAAGTCATTAGAGTTAATAATCATTACACCAGTTTGGAATATCTGTTATCAAGTGAGAACTTTGAATAAATCAGGAAGCTTGTGACACGTGACTCAGTAGTTGAAGCAAATGAGTATAATGATCTTTCTTATCTATAAACAAATATGAATAATGAGCTGTCAATGAGACAAAACCAGATCTTTATGTTCCAAAAATATTTACAAGGAAACAAGCTGTGATAGTCTTAGTTTTGGGATTACGGCCTCGTCACGAGACAAATGAAAAAGAACTTGCGAACTTTGAGTTTAGAACTGTTGTTTCTGTTATGAACTTATGAATTATACAACAGCAGGCATCACTACCTAGAGTCCTATATACTTCTACCATTGAAACTATTATCAACAAAATATCTTGCCGCTAAAGCTAGTAGTTCTATTGGTGCTAATATCATTACTGTTACAGTACTACAGCTATTACTATACTGTTGTGACCTTATTACTAATACTTTATTGACCAGTACTACCACTCTGTAAGGTCATTTTATAAACATTGGACACGATACTAGTACTACACTGTAAACAAGAGAGACATTATGTCTTTTTATGAACATAAGTATTGGACAAGATACTAGTACTACACTGTAAACAAGAGAGACATTATGTCTTTTTATGAACATAAGTATTGGACAAGATACTAGTACTACACTGTAAACAAGAGAGACATTATGTCTTTTTATGAACATAAGTATTGGACAAGATACTAGTACTACACTGTAAACAAGAGAGACATTATGTCTCAGAGAAATGTAATTCTTATTTAAAGTATTAGTGACAAAGTACTAGGTACACTGTAAACAAGAGAGACATTATGTCTTTTTATGAACATAAGTGTTGGACAAGATACTAGTACTACACTGTAAACAAGAGAGACATTATGTCTCAGAGAAATGTAATTCTTATTTAAGTATTAGTGACAAAGTACTAGGTACGGACGTAGAATTGTGTGTGTTCAAATAATTCTCGTGAAAGATTGCTAATTAAAGACATTTACAAGAGAACATAGTTAGAAATTTATGACAAGCCATTCTAGGTTTAAAACCATTTCGAAAGAAAAAAACTGAGAGAGAGAGAAAAAAAAATCTTGTTTCCTTCATATTTAAAGAACAACAATAACAACAAAATACCATCAAGCCTCCAGATGCTATTTTTCAAGCTGAATTTAAATCGATATTTATAAGGAAATTAATAGAAAAATACTAGTGTCATTAAGACAATCTGTATTTGGCATGAAAGAACTGTTTTCACAATTTGATTTGACAATTCATTTATGGTATGCAAATAGTTAAAACTAGATAAGCTTTCTCAAAAGTGAGTTATTAATAACCTGAAAATAATTCGTGATAAGCTTTATGCCAATGCAAACAGTTACTATGAAGAGTTTGCTTTAGAAATTTATTTGAAAAATAACTCGAAACTGTTTATTCGTTAGTTCGCTTGTTTGTTCGTTCGTTCCATCATTCCCAGTTCGTTTGTTTGTTTGTCAAAATAAGACACGTTCTCAAAAGACAAACTGTTTTGAAATAAATTTTTGACGAGCGAAAAGTTAAAATAAAAGAAAGAAATATACGTTTCCCTTTCTAATTCATTTAAAGTTATTAATTATCTTCACTAATTAATAATTTGAACTAAACACGATTCCCACAAAAGAAAACTTTCTTTGTATCTTATCTAACAGGAAACGAGGAGCAAAATGTTAAATAAAGACTATAATAATTTTCTCAAAAAAAAGAAATAAAAAAAAATAAAAAGATATGTCTGTACGTTTGACAGGAAAACTGTCATTCGCAAACCTCAAGACAAATGAGATGTGTCGCAGGAAAAAAGTCTAGATTCAACACCCAAATCTGTCCCACTCACCACCGACCCACCCACTTCACAAAAAAAGAAAGAAAGAAAACCGTAACAAACTAGTAACAGACCGAAATCTACAGACAATATTCCACATATAAATTTCCTTATATCACGCTGCGACAATACTTTGCAACTAGACCGTTTTCAAATTTTCCACGATGCAGCGAAATTGTTATGTTGTACCTATTATAAAATATAGCCAACAAAAATGTTAATCCGTAAAGCTCGCATCAGACGACATTTTTAGTTGTCGTTGTTGTTGAAAGCATGCTTATAGGGCAAACTCGTTTTTACACACGAAGGTAGAGAAAACTAGAGTTCACTAATCATATTTATGAGCTGATTTTTTTTTCCTCGCTCAGGACTTTTTCCACCTCAAAATCTTCGTTGCTGAGCAACACTCACTCTGGCTGTTCAATCACTAGACATTGGGGGTGAGGATGAGTCCAAAGCAAGCAAGGACTATCAAGAATTCTCACTTTTAAAAAGAATTATTAATATACATTAATAAGAAAAAAAATCATCGTTTAACCATCTGTTTCGTAATACCAATCATAAAAATACACTCGTCTGGGTGGTGTTGCTATATAATATTTATAAAATATTTTATTGTATTTATTATTACTTTTTCTAATCTTTAACGATACTTGCTTGTCCCCCTTCACCTCCCCACCCCCTGCTTTCAACATTTTCATAGCCCTAAGTTCCAAATCCTGATCATGTGGAAAAGCACGTGCAGTCAAACGACCACAACGTCGTCCCTTGCACGTGCACACAAACACCGCACGTGTTCTGATGCAGACAAAAATCTGTTGTCCCAGCCCTCCAAAGCTGGCGGAGGTTTTTCTTTATGTTTGCATGCGCGCGCACCCAAAACAAACACAATCTACGTATGGGGAGATTCTCTGTCATCGAAAAAAATAGTGATATAATGCAAGTTGGTTTTGTTTGTTTGTTTGTTTGTTTGCTTGTTTGTTCAGTTCACCATGCCATTTTCCTATTAAAACTAAGAAATATATGAAATACAATAAAAGAGAGCGGAAGCATGCATACTTTTGGACCTGTAAAATGGCAATCTCTGTTCGTCCACTATTTTTTGGTGTGCGTCACCGAAGTGCAAAATAGTCGTACCGACTTTTAGTTTGCTTTCGAAGTTTCGACATTTTTATGTGGCAAGTTTGAGATATTGACCTCTGTCCAAAGTGCGGGGCCGCGCAGCTCATTAGAAAATGCCGCACAGCAGTTTTCAAAATTCCGCGCACAAGTTTTGGTAGCAAGCTCAAACAACCGCCAGTTCCGCGCGCACAGGAAAAATAGTAGAGGGAACCTTACCTCCCCCTGTCCACGATTTGTAAGATTAAAACCACACACAAAAAAGTATTTATGCTGTGTTCATTAGTAATGTTGCTAAAGGTATTGTTTTGATTTGTTTTGTTTAATGTTCCTGAAGATTATCTACTTTTAAAAAAAAATATTATTTTGAAAACACAGTACCGGAGGAGTATCAATTCTCGCTGCTTAACAGGCACAGGATGGCAGAGTTTTATACAGACAACTCGTCTCGAGAAATTCATCTATAACGAGTTATCTTATCCAGAACCGAGTAAAATAAGTAAATTACCTGTTTTATTTATAAATGTTTGTTGAAAGATGTAGCTTTTACATTGTGCTTACGCGTTTCTTTGACTGATGAAACTGATATCTTGAGTTTCCGCACGGGGAAAAAGCCCACTGCACTAAAATATTTGAATGATGATGCATCTTTTACTGACACATGCTTAGTGTCTGAGGGCTTGTGATGAAACTGATGAATAGTTTCCATGACGTAAGCACTGCAAAAGAATATGAGAACGATATCCTTCACCGGCACTTGTTTGCAGGCTCATGTGACTATGACGTACATGATGTAGGCTCATGTGACTATGACGTACACGATGTAGGCTCATGTGATTATGACGTACACGATGCAGGCTCATGTGATTATGACGTACACGATGCAGGCTCATGTGATTATGACGTACACGATGCAGGCTCATGTGATTATGACGTACACGATGCAGGCTCATGTGATTATGACGTACACGATGCAGGCTCATGTGACTATGACGTACACGATGCAGGCTCACTCATGTGACTATGACGTACACGATGCAGGCTCATGTGACTATGACGTACACGATGCAGAGTTTTGGCGCGAAAATCGATGAAATAGAACGTGTAACTGATGCTGTGATACTGTTTCTTTAATGGCTCCTGTGAACACTTTGAAATTAATGCTGAGTTTTGATGCAAACGTTTTTGCTCGTTATAGAATTGTAAATAAATATAATTTCTTTACTGCACGCTCCCTCCTCCGCTGTGAACACTTTGAAATTAATGTTGAGTTTTGATGCAAAATTTCGAGCAATGTAGCCTGGTAAATATTTTTTTAATTATTTTATCAAGTATGTATATAGTGTCTCCTGAGTATAAATTACAGAATTTGATCACTTAGTCGTCTTAGTGGTTGACAACGCATCTAATGATCAGTCGAAAGGAATATGATAGCTGCTCTAAAGTGTCAATACTTAATGAAGTGCTTTGGTATTTTTTAAAATGCATAAGCTCTCAATTTAAATATTAATGTTGTGACACCTCTGGACACCCTTCACTCGTTATGGTCATTTGTGATTACCATGTGCGTTATTTAAAACTGATTCGTGTAAAGTGAATGACTGAAGCGCTATATATCTTGAATTCCAGTACAATCAGTGACTGACTACGTGTGACTATTTTTCCTTCACTTAATGACTCACACGTATTTGTTGCGTAATTTAGTTTCCTAAGCAATCAAAGGCTAGCATGGATACTGAATAATCTGAAATCTTTCCTCGTTATTGATTGACTCTTGAATAAAATCTTTAAAACCGTGGCTGATAATTTTGCTGTATAAACTTAATTCCTATGCATCAGTGACTGACATTTGCGCTGTCTATCATCTAGAATACTAGATCAATGACTGACAATTTATTGTATAACCTAATTAATGTTTCAAATATTAAGGACATTTGCTTAACATAATTGGGATGCTTATACAATCAAAGAGTTAAAATTGAGGTACAATCTGATTTCTCTTTAATTCTGACTAATAAAATGTTTGTTGTGTAACTTGAGTTTGGGACAGTCAATCACTTCGCTAGACGACGTGAATATTTAATTCACGTAGACCTACTCCTGTACAATCAATGACTGGCAATTGTCCCGTAGTATCTGTAAATCTACTCCTGTACAATCAATGACTGGCAATTGTCCCGTAGTATCTATAAATCTACTCCTATACAATCAATGACTGGCAATTGTCCCGTAGTATCTGTAAACTACTCCTGTACAATCAATGACTGGCAATTGTCCCGTAGTATCTGTAAATCTACTCCTGTACAATCAATGACTGGCAATTGTCCCGTAGTATCTGTAGATCTTCTCCTGTACAATCAATGACTGATGTTTGTACGTATTTTTGTACAGTTAATAGCTCTTTTGTCCTATATAGCCAATGACTGTCAATTGTTCTCTGTTACCTGTACTTTTTTTTTATAATCCTCGACTGACAGTAGTCATAATTTAGCCATTGCTTTTTTTCCACAATCAGTGACTGGTATCTTTACTGATGTAGATTTGAGTGGCATGACAGTCAGTATTGGCGATAATAATGAATATAAATTTATTATTTAATTTTCGACAATGAACATTTAAATAATAATCCAATTGTCTTTCTTACAATAGCAGCACAGTATAATACAAAAGTATAAAGTTTCATCATACCATTTCTTCAAAACCAACATTTACTAGAAAAACACTTTGCTGATGTATTACTGAACAATGAATCTTTAGTGCTGTATTTGGAACTTCGGTGCTTTGGACTCTTCTTATATAAGACAGTCACACGTAAATGTAATATATTCAGGTCGGACCTAACGTGTCACGGGGTGATGCGGTATGTTACATTTTGATCATGTTAATAAAGGCATGATCTGTAGTCATGATACGACAAATTATGTCACGATCCGAAACTGTACGTGTGTATGCTTTGAGCCCCAGCGTGTAGCGACGTGACCAGGAATGTCACAATGTGAACAGGCAAGGCAGCGCTATATTTAGATATGTCACGATAGGATAATAATTGCTTTACATCATATTAAGAACAACTCTATCGCTTTTTATTTTTATACCAGAAATATTACAATGCAATCATGCATTTCACATTATCATGAGGTATTTTTTATCACAACATTCTTCATCTTATGATAAAATATGTCTCGTTGTCTTTCAGCAAGTGTCGTTAGAGACAATGGAACCGTTTTAGAATGAAACTCAAAAAAAAAAAGAAAAAAAATGCAATATATTAAGAAATGGCACCGCTGATGGGCTGTCGCTAGTTGAACGTCGCGAAATCAGAATACAGATTCAACTTGTAAGTGCCAAGCAACTGACAATTCTGCGAGAGTTACACAGACCGTTTCTTATCCCAGCCGTGACTCTCCGTTAGACACTTTTAGTGCGTGCGTGCGTGCGCTTGTGTGCGCATATCTCCACTTGTGTGTCCAGAAAAAACAACACCACCCCCGTAGAATACGAATTAGGCCTTCCCACCAGGCGAACACATTATTATGCTACGTTTGTTGACTTAATTTTATTGATATCGTTCTTATTGATTTTGTTTGCTTGTTTGTTTGCTCGTCTTTCGCTCGCTGTTTGTTCGATTGTCCGAACGTTTGTGTTTTTGTTCGCTTGTTTTTTTCATGTTTGTTTTTATTTCTTCGTTCGTTCTTTCGTTTGTTAGTCTGTTTGTTTGTTTGCCTGCTTGCTTCTTGAGATTAAAAATGCAAATATCCATGTGTGACTATCATTGACTTCTAATCGTGAGATCGAACAAAAAGACTTGGGAAGTGCAGTAATCCGTCTTATGAACCCAACACAGTAGTTAGCTCTATCCTCTGTTAGTGTTGTTATTTAATTGTTAGTTTACTTTCACAAAAGATTAGCTGTTTATTTTCTGTAATACATCTAACTATTATCTGTCTATCTATCTCTATATTATCTATCTATCTATCTATTTGTCTATCTATCTACCTACCTATCTTTCTATTATCTATCTATCTACCTATATATCTATCTATCTACCTACCTATCTATCTATCTACCTACCTACCTATCTATCTATCTATCTACCTACTTATCTGTCTTTCTATCTATTTATGAACTGCTTTTTCAGTCTTTATCCGCCCTCCCTCTTCCACGCTAAGTTGCATCCAAGCAGACCCACACTAACGAGTGCGATCAATACTTCACTAGCATGAGCGGGGCCATCAGAATTTCTCGACAAAATGATTGGTTGTTGGGCGGTGCCGCGTCCGATACTGCTGAACCAATTAGATAGATTGAAATTGATACCCAGAAGGCGCTGCCAGACATCATAGCGGAGGCCGGCGATCGACACACACACGCTAACTGGAAGATAATCAGATTATTTCAATTTGCCTTGTTTGCGGGAGAAGCAGTTGATTAATAAGCTGGTTAAAACAATGGAGTGCAACCCAAAGTGGCTCTCCCTCGGGAACGCAGGCTGGGACAAATATTGATCTGAGATTTAATGAAATATAATACATTTTAAAGGCACGAGAGGCCTCCAAACCTTTAGGGACTTCAGCTTTTTGTGTCAGCTTAAATAAAATCAAGTCTACTGTTTGCGAGCGCGCGAACAAGCTTGTTACTTTGCCCTGCGTGCACACATACCACTGTCAGTGACGTGTACATATTTAGATGACGTAGGCTGTTCCCCTAAAGTATTTTCAAGAAATACTACAGAACAAAATATAAACAAAACGGTATGTTGTTGGTAACGCAGTGCATTCCCATCTCCCACCCCCCTTGAACACGTCAAGACACTTCCGTCATATACAGACAGATTAAGAAATTTGTAACTTTCGATAAACATAATGACTCGTGCGTGTTAATATACAAATGCAGCATTATAATATATATATATATATATATATAAAATCAATTGTGCATTCTTAGTCCTTAACGTAATTAGATAATAGATTTTAATTCCTGCGGTGACAGATCTGGAATATTTTGGGTGAGAAAATACAAACTATGGATTCCATAACTCGTGACAGTTGTAAAATAAAATGGACATAATTTGTAATTCTATTGGAAAATCAAAGTCAAGTTTACATTTTTAATTCGTCAGGAATCTCGACAAAACGTACTCTATAGTTTTTCAGAGTGCAAGTATGTTGAAAACAAAACATATTTTTTGCAATCTTACAACAATATTTAGAATACTAGAATTTCTACAAAGTCTCGAGTACGGGCTATCTATCTTCTATCTATCTATCTATCTATCTATCTATCTATCTATCTATCTATCTATCTATCTATCTATCTATCTATCTATCTATCTATCTATCTATCTATCTATCTATCTATCAATCTATCTAACTATCTATCTATCTGTGCAATTAAAACAAAACTCAGTTTTACTGTTTTAGTACTGTAAATCTGTTTTCAGTAAGCATGAAGAAAATACAGTGTGTTGTCTATTAGAGTGTAAGTTTCTTTTTAAAAGGATGGGTGGGAATTTATTGCCCTCTAAGCCTAGAAAACTAAAGCCTGACGAAAATACATTTTGTTGTCTTCATATTCAGACAGTAATTTTTAAAAAATACAAGATTTATGGCCCTTTATGCACTAAAACCTAGAGAAAACACAGTAATAGGAATATCAGAGTGTAATTAAGCCCGAATCAACAAAACTGTTTCTATTCCTATGAAATCTAGACAAAATATATATTTTGAGGAAGAGTGTAACATAACCAAAACCCAGGGTTTGCTTTAATTCTATAAACTATAAAGCATAGAAAACTAGAGCTGCAAAAAAACAGTACTTAAGCAGATTTAATCTTAACAAATATAGATTTTAAATTTTAAAAATCTTGGCGAAACACGGTAGGGAGAAATAGTCTTTGAAAGCCTAGAGAAGTAGAGAGAGGGAAAAAATACAGTTTGCAGGCAGACAGTCCAGTCAGAATAGTCCAGAGAAGTAGAGCGAGGGAAAAAAATACAGTATGCAGGCAGTCAGTCCAGTAAAGCGTAGAGAAGCAACTAGACTACTAGAGTATAATAGGCTGACTGTCTTATAAAGAGTAGAAATGTACAGCGTGGAAAAAGTGCAGTATGTAGACTCTCGGGGTATAAATAATATTTGGCATATCGCATTATGTCCTGAGAACACAATTGCATTTCTTCAACACATTTGCGAAGCACGTGGGGACATGCAACAAACCGTAATAAAATTTGCAAAACTGGGACAGAAGTGTGCGCGCTCGTGTATTTGTGTGTGTGCACTCATGCATGCGGTGAGTGTACGTGTATGGGGTGGGTGAGTAAGTAGGTGCGTGCGTAGGTGAATTAAGAGAAAAATGTGAACTCAAAAAAATAAAATGCGTACGCACATCAAAACAGAACTCAGTCAAGCAAGATGAGAAAAAAAAAAGAAAGGGTTATGATAGCATTAAACAGCATTGGTACATTAAAAAAAAAAGAAGAATATAATCCGCAGGCTCAAGATAAATATGCGACATTTCAAGAATTTGAGTATTCAGGGAGATAAAGAGAGTAAATCTTTGTAAGATAAAACAGTTCTCGGAGGATGGAAAAGGTGATGGTGGTGGTGGTGATGGAGCTGGTGGTGGTGGTGGCGGTGGTTTGTTTGTGCGTTTGTAAATGTAAGTATGTGTGTATGTGTATCTGAGCGTATGCATGAGCGTATGAGTGATTGCGAATGTGTGTGTATGTGCGCGGGCGCGAACAGGGTTTGGAAGGTGTTACTGTTAGTCCAAAAGACATAAATTTATAAGCATAAAATTATGAGCCCTTAAATCTGAAAACAGTTGCATTTTTTTTTTAAAGTTCATAATAAGATGCGATTTTAATGCAGTCTATGCTATATCAATCACATTTTTTTTACCAAAAACATAAAACGAAAGATTTGTTTACTATCAAAGCTGTCAAGATAAATTCCCTGTTAAGCTAGCAGACAAGTCAGTATGTCAACATTCTATGTAGTTTTATCTAGTCTTCTTATTTCCTCTCCCTTAACCCCACTGAGTATTCTTTTAACATAAAAGGGAACTTGAAGGATCGGCCAATCTATAATATGACACGTAAGTCATGCACGTACTCCTTTACTGCTATTATCGACTGCTTTCGGTTCAAACTGCCGACGCTGGTTTAGGTCTGATGGCTTATATAGAGTGGAACAAGTGCTAGAACGTTTAATGCTTAACGCGAAACAAGTAGGCCTACCTAAGATTTGCGTAACGCGAAACAAGTAGGCCTACCTAAGATTTGCGTAACGCGAAACAAGTAGGCCTACCTAAGATTTGCGTAACGCGAAACAAGTAGGCCTACCTAAGATTTGCGTAACGCGAAACAAGTAGGCCTACCTAAGATTTGCGTAACGCGAAACAAGTAGGCCTACCTAAGATTTGCGTAACGCGAAACAAGTAGGCCTATCTAAAATTTTCGTAACGCGAAACAGGAAGGCCTACGTAAGATTTTTGTAACGCAAAAAACGTAGCCTACCTAAGATTTTCGTAATTGCGAAGCAAGAAGACCTACCTAAAATATTCGTATTACAAAACAAAGTATAATTATACCAGCGTAAGCTGTGCAAAACATGATATAGTGCGTGAATAATGTGATATGCAAAAGCTAATGCTGCGCTATTAATTTAGAAGGATGAAATAGATAATACAATATCATGAATTGTGTGATACGAAACAGTTGACGCAGGATTAGGAATTATGAAATATGAAACAACTGACATAGGATTATAAATTATGAAATATGAAACAGTTGACATAGAATTATGAATTATGAATATGAAATATAAAACATCTGACAGAGTTATGTATTATGAAATATGAAACAGCTGACACAGCATTATAAATTATGAAATATGAAACAGTTGACATATCATTATGAAATATAAAACAGCTGACTTAGCGTTATGAATTATGAAATATGAAACAGCTGACAGTGTTATGAATTATGAAATCTGAAACGGTTGACACATCATTATTAATAATGAAATATGAAACAGCTGACACAGTGTTATGATTTGTTATGAATTAAGTAAATCGAAACACCTGAAACAGTCTATGCAGTACATATTATTCAACAGTTAATCAGTGTTATGAATTACGTAATGTCAAATAATCATGTTGTGAAACAGTGTTATGACAAACTTTATATGAAATAACTGATTCAAAATTTATGGCTTATGTAAATGAAAAATGAATTAAAATCATTGCGGTTTAATATAAAAGTGTTAATAAAGGGCTAATGGTTTAAGTAGTGTAAAACAGTTATAACATGCTCGTGGTTTACGTAACGTGTAAACCTTATAAAAAGCTTGTAGCTTATGTGACGTGAAAAACTTACAAAAAGCTTGTAGCTTATGTGACGTGAAAAACTTACAAAAAGCTTGTAGCTTATGTGACGTGAAAAACTTACAAAAAGCTTGTAGATTATGTGACGTGAAAACCTTACAAAAAGCGTGTAGCTTATGTGAAGTGAAAAACTTACAAAACGCTTGTAGCTTATATGACGTGAAAAACTTTTAAAAAGCTTGTAGCTTATGTGACGTGAAAAACATAGAAAAATGCATGTAGCTTATGTGAGGTAAAAACTCACAAAATGCTTGTAGCTTATGTGACGTGAAAAAACTTACAAAAAGCTTGTAGCTTATGTGACGTGAAAAACTTAAAAAAGCTTCTAGCTTACGGTACTGCTAAACAACTAGTAGACTGCTCGTGGTTTGTGTAAGGCGAGTGAAATTTTAATGTGCATAGGATGAAAGTGTTTTATAGCTGCATAAGTATAAGGAACTTTTGACTTTACAATGACGCAAAATATTGATGACAAATGTATGCCTTTATAGGAAGAAATTTTTATGGAATAATTTATCATGTGTGTATGGCTTGTCTATTGTACAACACACATTTAATAAAGCGTGTTTCTGCCCTACATAATGAGAAGAAAAAGCATAGTGTTTACACTTACGAAATGGGAAGCATATATAGTATATAATATAAAATTACTGGTTCACACACACGCACACACACACACACACACACACACACACACATATATATATACATGTAATATAATATAAAATTACTGGTATATGTGTAACATCTCATATATATATATATATATACAATACAAAATTACTACTTTTTTTTTTACATGTACAGCATCTAGGGAGGGTGTATGCAAAATGTGTTGGAAAAATGTGTTCCATTGAACTTTAACGAATTCGGGTTTGAACCATCCATAAAGAATTCGAGACTATTGGATTGCAAATGGATTTGCCCATTCAGGGCAGACTGTAATATTATCGTTTTATTGTGGTTCTGTTTCAAACACACACACACACACACACACACACACACACACACACACACACACACACACACACACACACACACACACACACACACCACATTTCTTTCTTTCTATACGTTTGTAGCGTGGAATGGGATTTACAGTTTCTAAATTCCCCACCCTCCCCGGCCCCTCTTTCTTTATTAATGTAAACTTTAGCTGCCATTACGCACGTGTTATGCTTCATGTGCTACCACGTAAGAGCAGCGAGAACTTGGAGCCGACAGACGACAGATAGCACAACGCGAAGAGTGATATCCCTTTCCAGATTTCGAGTGCCATGATAGGGCAAATTCTCCTTTGAGGCACGGCAATAATGACTGTCGTTAGTTCCTCCCCCCACCTCCACCCCGAGAAAGAAATTTCGTTGGAGAGACCGACTATACCCAGTTTTCTAGTGTCGCGTATGTACGTGACGTAGGTTCGATTTACAAATCCGTCTGGGTATATTTGGTCAACCCGGGTGATTTACTTTATCTCACATGTAGAAGTGACCGTCTGGGTATATTTGGTCAACTTGGATGATTCATTTTATCTCACATGTAGAAGTGACATTTGTTCTTTACCCAGTGTTAGAATATTACAGAGATTGCTTAATACGCTGACAGTGGAGATATAGTGAGATCGGTCGCTGCGTTAACTGTCGAGATATACTGAGATGAATCGTTGCACAGTCTATACTCTAAAAATCACGGACTACTTCTACTGTCATGGAAGTACTGAAAACAGTTACTTCAATCACAGCTATAACAATATTGAAAACAGTCACCCACCCCTCAACTACAGTTAGAAAAGTAGTGAAATCAGTTTACTTCAACCACTGTTATAACAATACTGAGTACTGTCACCCATCACCATATAGGATCAATCACTTTGAGATCATCTAGTATAGCTCACTCTATATATAAAACAATATATGGATCAATCACCATGAGATCATTTAGCATAGCTCACTCTCTACATAAAACAATATATGGATCAATCACCATGAGATCATTTACTATGGCTCACTCTCTACATATCACAATGCTCAGATTTTACACTGTCGCGGAACTGCTGCAAAGATCAATGTCCACATCTTGTCCACTCTTAAGGTATTACGCCCCCTTTTAAAACTGTCACCATTCTTATGAAATAGTTTATTATCAGTCTTAACAATCGTTATGAAGAAATATGCTGTAATCAATCTCTACACACACTTACTGTCCAGACAGACCAAACACCCTTCGAGATACAAGTTTAAGTATAATCTTGTGCTAAGATTAGTCTCTACACCAGTGATTTGCCCCTTTCATCAACATGTGGAACTGACAGCATTCTAAAGTTTAAAAAATTACAAACTATGTATAAGAGACTGGCACTGATAAAGGTGTACGGTCAGGTCAAAAGAGCCGACGACAAATTCGCTGATGCGCATGCTCTGAAGAGTACGAAGGAAACAAATATCAGCGAACCACTTTTTCTTTCACGCGGAGAATGAACCCCACTTATTTTCCGTGAAGTAATCAGTAAGAGGATTTTTTAAAAAAATCTATCTCCCAGCAAATTTCATCTAAAACGTCCTTTTTCCATCACTCTGTTTTCACCTACCTGACCACACAACCACAACTCTCACGCACTTTCGCACATACAAACACACACACAAACAATCGTTTCCAAGGCAAGAAAAAATAAAATCAGTCATTATGTTGTTCTATTTAGACACCATATGCATTCGAGTCCAGTTATGTCAGCTCAAAATGCGCCAGAGTTCATGCAAGAAGACTGAGGGTCGTCAGGTCAACATTTAGCACGGCGAATACCTTCAAAGAAAACAAAGAAAACGCTGAGTTCCTCATAGTCTGGATGGCGCTGACATGATGGTAAGAGGAATGGCAAACCAGTGCTCTTGAATCGAGCTAAAAATAGATTTGTTATGCAAATAATAAGAATGTTATCCAAGTCGTAGCTTACATTCAATGCACACTGTTAATGGCACAAACTCCCCACCACTCACTTGTACATACACATATACAGGCGCGCGCACACACACAAACACACAAACCACACAGTTAACAGATCAAATCTCCATCACCTCCACTCATACGTATACAGACACACACACGCACGCACGCACGCACACACACACACACACAGTTAATGGCTCAAACTCCCACCACCACCACAAGTACATACACACACACACACACACACCCCCCACGCAGTTAATAATTCAAACTCATCACCACCACCACTACTCACAAGTACACACACACACACACGCACACACACAAACCACACAGTTAATGGCTCAAACTCATCACCACCACCACCCCACCACTCTCAAGTACACAAACACACACAAACACACACACACACACACACACACACACACACACACACTCACACACAAACCACACATTTAATGGCTCAAACGCCCACCATAACCGCTAATACACACGCATAAAACACACTCACACACACACACAAGTTAATGGCTGAAATGCCCCACACACACACTAATACACATACACGCACTACACTATGGCTCAAACTTTCCCACCCCACTACTCACTCATACACATTCACATACACACACCTCATCACCATTGTCCTCATGCGAAAGTATTGTTTACATTGAGTTAAAAACGAGACAACATAAATTTTTTTCCTTAGAAATAGTAAAGTAATGTTGAACTGTCCGTCTGTGCTTATTCTGAAGTTAAGCTGCTTATTTTAAGGGACAGCGATTTAGACTAAGATAGAAACTCCAAATTCCATGAGTGTCTGATGATTCAAAAGATATTCTCTCTCTCTCTCTCTCTCTCTCTCTCTCTCTCTCTCTCTCTCTCTCTCTCTCTCTCTCTCTCTCTCTCTCTCTCTCTCTCACACACACACACACACACACATATTCACATATATATAATATATTCTTTGATGTGTGTGATTGTTTATGTACCAGATTGAGTCCAACCTTATCAATCGATCAGAGTCTATATAAAGCAATTTTTTCAACACGGAAATCATTTCTCATTTTTAAAAATATCCTTTTTATATCGCTTTTCTTAGTGTGGGTATTTCTGGATATTATTTGCTTAGTTGGATATTGTTGTTGTTGTTTAATTGTTTCTTTTGTTTAATATTTATTTGGTTAATATTTATTTGTTTAATATTTATTTGTTTAATATTTATTTGGTTAATATTTATTTGGTCGACCTCCAGATGTTTTCGTTTATTTGTCTGTCAGTGTGTATCCTGCGTTACTTTAAATTACTGGAAATACAGTTTTGTTAAGGTTATATACTATATTTAGTCAGTAGTAGTAGTAGTAGTAGCAGTGGTAGTGGTGATATGGTATAATTATAACAATTATTATATCAGAACTGTGTTACGTTTGATCATCTATCACAACAAGATAAAGTTATATCTATAACAGTTTCTTATTTTAGTGTGGTTTGTCTGTTTGGCTAGTCTTTTCATGGGGGAGGGAGGTGCAAAAGGGTTTCTTTATCTTTCAAAATGATTTTCTTTAAGCATCCAAGATTCTAACTCCTAAATAGGGTGGTTCAAACCTTTTTACACCGCGCTCGTACGAAATGATTAGCAGTACATTCTCATAACTTGCTGTCGTTCAGCCCAGTAAACGCTTAATTTTACAATAATTCTGTTCAGATATTGTTTTCGCTTAGCCCAGTCGGTCACGCATTAATGTATATATATTCACTTAGACAAGTCGTATTATTTTTCAGTAGATACCTCAAGGCTTTCCCTCACTCAGCCCAGCAGACCAAGCATTATTTTTTCTAGACTTTAAGTCAAACTTGATCAATGAAAAAAATGGTGGAGAGAAGGAAAGGAAACAAACGAAAACAGAAATGGGAAAAAAAGCGGCACTTGCTTTAGTTGGAGGAAGAAGAGTTGTCTTCCCCCTCGCCGAGCAATAATTGCGGGCGCCATTATCATGATTTCTGATGCCCTCCCCTTCTCCTCCCTTTGAGCTATTGATATTACGTAAACTATTTGTTTATACAATTTAAAATCGGTTCCAGACGTCTCTCCCTTATCGCTGGTTGTCGGAATTAGAAATTTATTTCACAGTAGATTGGATGCTGCAGTCTGCTCCATATAGTGATTCGTCACTACTTTCTTGGCATGACGATAAGAAATTAGGGAATAAAATTCACACTGAGCTATTGTTTGTCGTCGATAGAAAAAAAAATACTCATCCATTTTACTAATTTACAAATATATATTTTATATAATAGCAGCAAAAGATAACTAGACAGAAACGAAATATATAAAATACAGAATTTTAGGTAACCAAATTGAAACATAATACTAACTACTCTCCGCCTCTCTCTCCCTCCCTCTCTCAGTTCCTGTCTGTGATATCGACACGTCGCTATATTCTTTCTCCCATTCACCCTCACACGCATTACTCCTGTTGAGCTCAGAGTGTACATGCAAACTCACACTAATTTATTTGTCCCTCCCTCTTAGCGCTCAGCAGGCGGCGCTGAGGAAATTCACTAGTTTACTTCTCCATTCGTCTAGCAGCAGGAACTCGCGTTCAACATCTCAGACCACTAATGTCTCCTGTAAAATGATAGCAGTAATATTGAACGACGCGAAAGATGTTACCTCCCCTTGGTCCTCAACTTCCCACCACCACCACAACCCCATCACACCCTTTCCTCTCTCGGCAGATGTGAAAAACGTTCTCCCTTCTCTTTGTTTGCTTATTAGTTTCTTGTGTTATTAAATTTGTCATTCTCATTCCACTGACCAATTTATTTCTCTTTTTACTTTGCCTCAGTCTCCGGCACCCCACCTGCCTCTTCGCTCATTTAACACACACACATACACAAGCACGTACACATACATACGCATGCACACACATACACACGCACATACGCGTGCGTGCAAATTTAGACTGGTAGTCAATTTAATGAATGTGACGCAAGTTATGAATGTGTGTATTGGCTTATTTATACAATAAAGTGACAAAATATTTCTTCTGGTGAAAGGAGTGGAGGGGGGGGTTTGCTGCTTTATTTGCTTGTTTTCTCTAATCTATATTTCCTGCGACTAGTGGTTTTTTTTTCTTTTATTTCCTTCTTATTTTAAACATCCACCCCCCATTCCTTCCCTGCCTTTACTCCCAAGCGTATGTTATTGTAGTGATAGCGAGCAAGTGTTGTTTGTTTGCATATTTGCCAGCGCCTCTCCGTCTCTGCCCGCTTGTTTATTTGCTTATTTGTAAAGACCGGAAGACTCGTGTGTATGCGTGTATGTGTATATATTCAGATTAAAGCCTGCTGACACACCCCCTCCCCACCTAAAAAAAAAAATGGTATTGTGAGGTAAGGCAGGTTGTCTTATGGCATGAACGTCTCATTTCATTCCTGTTGTTGTCTAAGTCATTTCATTTTTTTTAAATTACTCGATTGCAAAATTAACAAGAAACGGTGTTGCAGGAAACGTTTGCACTTGGAACAATTTAAATACTTCTGCTTCAATAGACAGTCGTCCGTAGAATCGGTAGGGTAGGTCATACGCTCTGGTAGACAAAAGTTTATCTCTCCACTGTTAAAATGTTTTAGTAAAATGTATTGTGGCTAGCAGAAAGCCACTCTCCGTATTTAAAATAAAAATACTGAAGCCTTTATTCAGTAAAAAAAACAAAAAAAGAATCAAGAAAAACCCGAAATATCAAAATCTCCCAACATTAACTTAAAAGTTCATGAAATTAAAGATGTCCTGTTGTGTACATCACATTCCTCAGCGATCAGAGCTTTCCATTTCCTTACTAAGTGATGACAAGATGGAACTATATTTTTGTAATTTTACAGTTAAACATAAGGCAATGCCCACGTTTTCTTCTGTCTCTTCTATGGTCAATTTGCTCATGAATTCCAATTTTTAATGCATGTTTTTATTGTCTGATTATTGTGCGGAACGCTATCGAAAGACTGTAGAATTTGTTTATTTATATCTTTTAAGAAACAAATTTATAACTGTATAATTTACGTTTGTCTCGACTTTAGTAATTACCAGTGCTGAAAGCAATGCTGCAGATTGGCAGTTGTTGATGAAACATTCATTGAAGCCAAAAGAGACATCTGGTTCTAGGAACTGACAGAACTGACCATGTCAGGACCAGAGTTCCTTTTTTCCTTAAGAAAAAAAAAATACCCGTGCCAGTGTTACAGAAGGAAAACTTAATTTTATTTGGCTGAAGGGGGTGGGGTGGGGTGGTGGGGTGGGGTGGTGACTGAATTCTGCAACGTGTAATACCGAAATACATTCCTGTGCACGACCGAAGAACCACCGAGAAACGACTCCTGCAACTCTTTAGAATAGAAGACTAGATCCGCAGACTGCTAAGGATCGCCAGTGACAAGACTACACAAACAGAATTTGCCAGACGAAATTCCATGGGTGGCACCACCTCACTTTGCACCTTGCTTGGGCCACCCGGAAGTAATTCAAATATTTGTCATTTGGTGACAGACAATAGAATAAGCAACACTGAAACAAAGGTTTATGTTTACATTTTCTTGCTTGTTTTTTTTTTTTTTTTTTTTTTTTTTTTTTTTACAGAAAAATTTCTTTCTGTCGCTTTTTAGCACAGGTGTGTGGGTGTGGTGGTGAGGTGGTAGGAGGAAATAGAAATTAGTTTTTGTTTTCTTAATATTTCCATTTTTTTGTGTGATGTTTTATTCTTTCAAAAGTTAAATTTCAGAAAAATAACTAATTTGTATTTTCAGTCATTGATGAAATATATTTTGGGCTTTTTATCACAAAACATGCATAACGGAATTTGCAACTTGTATATTTTACTTATAACTTGTATATTTTACTTATGCTTCAAGAGTAGGTAATATTAATGAAATCATATGATGAAATATAATTATAGTGAAATGATATATTGTAATTAAATAATTATAAATATAACCCAGCTATAATTAAAGTAGAAACAGCATACAAATTATGTCATTTTCGGTTGTTGTCGTATATTTCCTATTTCTACTTGTAGAGATCTACTTCTAAAAATTCTTGACGTTAAAATAATCGATTTGATCAAATCGTTGGTAATGTCTCCACATATTTTCAGCATTTTATCCGTTTGACTATTGTGGGCTATTTTTTTTTTTTTTTATTGTTGAGAGTTTTCTGCTTGTTTACTCTTTTTATTTCAGGAAAAATGAGATAGAGAGACAGTGAGAAGGACAGAAAGATACATTGATAATTATAATTCATATATATATTATTATATTTTGCTAACTGTCGTAATATTAATATTTTCTATATTAACAATTCCCATAAATTTAGTAGAACAAATATACTACTGTTTAAAATGTGTTTTAAATGGCAAATGTCGATTTGTTTCCGAGTTCTAGTTTTACACTGCTCTGTATAAGATAAGATAATTCAAGTATGAAAATGTAGGCTATAAACAATATAGAATATAATATATAAAGAGATAATATGTTGGCTATAATAAGTAGAGAGCATTCATATGTAAACAGACAATATGTTCGCTATAATAAGTAGAGAGCATTCATATGTAAACAGACATATGTTCGCTATAATAAGTAGAGAGCATTCATATGTAAACAGACAATATGTTCGCTATAATAAGTAGAGAGCATTCATATGTAAACAGACATATGTTCGCTATAATAAGTAGAGAGCATTCATATGTAAACAGACAATATGTTCGCTATATAAGTAGAGAGCATTCATATGTAAACAGACAATATGTTCGCTATAATAAGTAGAGAGCATTCATATGTAAACAGACAATATGTTCGCTATAATAAGTAGAGAGCATTCATATGTAAACAGACTATATGTTCGCTATAATAAGTATAGAGCATTTATATGTAAACAGATATGTTTGGCTATAATAAGTATAGAGCATTTATATGTAAACAGATATGTTTGGCTATAATAAGTATAGAGCATTTATATGTAAACAGATAATATGTTGGTTGTAATAATTATAGAGCGTAATATATAGAGAGATAAATGGAAGTAATATGGGAAAGAGTATGAGATACATACTAAGAAGTACGATTTTAAAAAAATAAGTAAGACAAAAAAATAGTTTTTAATTTAAAAAAAAATAAAACTCATAATAAAACTCTTGAAAAGAAAAAGGGAAAAAAAGAGTAGATTATTAACTTTTTCCAAATTTTCTCTCTCTCATTCTTTCTTGTTTGCTTTCTTTTCTTTCTTTTCTTTTATGTGTGTATTTTGTTGCTGCTGTTCTTCTCTCTCCTCCCCACTTTCAGACTTGAATTTGTTTTTTTTTAAAAGCTCAGTCATCAAGAGTTACTTTATATCCATTCCTAATATATTTACTGCAGTCTCTTTTTATCACTGGTCTGTAATAACAGGAGACTGAAACAAAACGACACTCTTTTCTGAAGATCTAGGTCCGTACCTCGCTTATCTTTAACTCGTGCGAGTGACACTAGCGATATGCGATTAGACAGGCATATCAAGCTATAAAACAGCCTGCCATTGGTCTGTGGATCACGGTCCGTAAATGATGTACGGACCAGCGACAGGCTGTTTTATTGCTTCACACATAGGTGACAAGCCAAAGGAGAGAGTTGTCTGCGCTTGAAAAGTGAAAATGTGAAAATGTATCAGTGTCGAGGCTTTGCAGAGGTTTTAGTTTTTATAAAAATCAATAAAAATAGACTTGATTTATTTTTTACCGACTGATCGATTACTATCTTTGGTTGATTGAAATGTGAATTGTTGACTAAGTCTTTGATTTGAAAATTAAAATTTCATGTCTGCGGATTTGGCGAAAACACTACTTGTCTTTCATCTTCCGAACCTAATATCCACTGTTTACAAAAATAGAATGCACTAAACCTATGAAATTTTTAAACAAAAAAGTAAGGGATATTTAAATTATTCTTTAATCTAGAAAACCTGGAAAATGTATCTAGAGCTTGTTTATTGAAAAAATGTATGACTATGCCTTCACAATGCTATTTCATGTATAAAGAATTCTAAACGTGTCAGGAACAATTTTGTAAATATGCCGTATTATCAGTGTCCAAATATCAAAGACCACTACACCACACAGGAACAATTCAAAGAATTTTGATTTATAGATCCGGAGAGGAATATTGACAGAGAGTGAGCGAGCGAGAGGGAAAGTGAGCGGAGAAAAATTATTAAATATACATTGTCCTCGCTTTTAATTTCGAAACACACAAACTACAAACTACACACACACCTACACACACGACCTGCAGATCACAACCGCTCGCCTTTACTAAGATTCTTAGGAAAAGCAGTTAGCGGACATATTACAGCGAAGGATTAACTGGAGAGAAATTTTTAAAAAGACCTACTAGACAACCAGTCCAGTCTGCTTCATTCCTTTGGTGCGTTATGCTAGTTCATTTCTTTAATAAAATAACCAAAGTATTTCATAGTCGAGACGTCAACGTTAAGATAGAACTTATTGTGTTCTTAGTGCTGTCGATAATGCAATTTGAATAAATATGAAAAATTAGATTACTGAACTCACATGAAAATATAACATAAACAAAATCTCATTAAATATATGTTGAAACTTCTTTCCCAATCACTAAAATTCCTGTGAGAGTGAAAGCATTCTAAAAACTTTAAGAACAAACTAATTTTACAGTTTCGATTTGAAGGAATTCAAAGGTACTATGGTTCTCCTGTTTGTTTACATTACGCTAAGAGATGGACTAAATTAATTAGTTGGACGTGGATGATGGAAACAATACACTAACTCTTGATACCGAACACATTTTGCTCGTAAATGATGGCCACGTTTTGCTCGTAAATGATGGCCTCTTTTGCTCGTAAATGATGGCCACTTTTTGCTCGTAAATGATGGCCACTTTATGATCGTAAATGATGGCCACTTTTGCTTGTAAATGATGGCCACTTTTTGCTCGCAAATGATGGCCACTTTTTGCTCGTAAATGATGGCCACTTTTTGCTCGTACATGATGGCCACTTTTGCTCGTAAATGATGGTCACTTTATGAAATATGAAACGAAGTGCACAGCTATAAATGGCACGTAAATAGTACGCACTAAAGAGCATTAATTTTCACATGTATAACATCACAAACTCATAAAAGGAAATCTGAAAATATTTATTTAACTGTCAAAAATATAACGCCGCAGTAAAGAAACATGAAGAAAATAAAATTTAAAAACCAACGTACTCAAAGGGAGAACCTTCCACCGGAATCGGTCGATTATAATTATTAATGAACAGTGCAAAATGCCACATAGCAATCCCATGCATGTTTGCAATAAATATATATATATATATATATATATACAAATTAGTCAAAATTAAATCGGAAGTAAACTAGGACCCAGAACTCAGTTGCTCTGAAATTGCATACAGCACTACACGTATTCTCAAGAGGGGATGCAATTCAGTAAATTATAATTACATAGCATGAGCAAAGCGTGCAGTCGAAAGAATAAAATAAACACTAAATCCTTATTGAATAAACTGTCTAGTTTGATGGGGAAGAGTGTTTGTCAATTTTTCAACTCAAGCTTCATATATTTAAAAAATATGTTTACAAGAAAAAAGCATTCAAAAATATATCTACTCCGTAGATATAGAAAGATGCCATTTTTTTCCCTATGTCTATTTTCTATGTAAACTCTCCACAAGATGTTTATGGCGGAAGTAACCTTTTGACTCAGACTGTGAAAAAAAAGATCGAGCTGGTGTTCAGAAAATACTAAAAACATTCACAAATGTCGTCTGCTAGTTCTTCTTGTCACAATACACGACTTCGGTAAATTACAGTTAATTATATACTAAAGTGCAGATAGCAACTGAAGTTAAAATTAGAGTATTGTTTTATCAGTATTAACGTTTATTTCTTTTTTCTCTCGATGCTTCATGGAGAGCCGCTGTTCCTTAAATGAATTACAATTTGTTTTTCCTGAATAAGAGTTCCAAATAATGACAAACAATGTTTTCTATACATTTCTAATAAGATGCTTGGAAACTGAGATTCACGCGGCGACATTGGCGGGAAGATCTAAGACTAGTGGTGAGCAAATTCCTGCTCTATTCTTGTTGGAACTGGAAGACAATGGACGGTATGAGACATGGTTCGCATGGTCGAGACACGACTTTCATAGTTCGAGTCTTTACTGCACAGTTCTTTTTTTTTTTTTTTTTTTTGACGCACTGCAATATGATTAAGTATTCCATGTAGTTGAGACTAGAATATAAGGACGTTGTCATTAGCTTGCTTTGTTGTTATAGCAACGGGATATGATCCACAGTGCTGATAATTCTACGAAACTCAAGGAGCAATATTTATTTTAATTTTAGATTGATTGAAGTGATTATTCAGGGATAGTGTGAGATCTAAATAGACATAAGCGTTCTTAATCTATTTGTCCTGTAAATAGTACAGCGCTGGCAGAAAACTTATAATACCGTTTGCTAGTTACCTGAAGTGAGATGTGATTTTAGAATGATCAGATATTATTACTGTTTTAATCTAGTTCACTTTAAGTTTGTTTTAGTCATCCTTGCAGCCAATACTGTTTCTATGAAGAAAGCATGCCTCTTGAAAACTGTGAAACAAGAGATAGAAGAGCTGATCTATATAACTGTAACAACAGCAACATACAAATGGTAGACTGTGTGACATCGCTGGCCATCGTGTATATTGGCTGCAGAAGAACTGACCCTTGAGGAAGTCAAACTTTTAAATGGACGGCTTGGATGACCTGCCGCTAACAGGTAAAGGCTGAGAACGAATTGTCCAAATACGAATCGAACCAGCTGAAGACGGTGCCATAAAGGTCAATTGTTACAGAATGACTTTTGAGTTTACAACAATGTTGTCGAGTGTCGATGTAGATGAAAAGGAAACAAACGACAGAAAATAACAAGGCTCTTGTTCTTATTATTGAGATCGTTGATCTCGCGCACCAATGCAGTCTTTGTGAAGTGAGCACCACTATTTTCTGTCTTGAGTGGTGTATATGATTTAATGACTTACAGTTATTCTGAGTTACATGGAGAGTACTTTTGGGTGACAGAAGGACAACTTTGTAGCCGGGCGGTAACGTTTAAATAATTTTTTTATCTTACTTTTTTGTGTTCAAAAGCCGATTTAATCAATGCAATTTTAAAAAAAAGAAAAGAAAAAGATTATAGTAGTAGGATTTGTACATCTATTAATAGTGGAAGTAAAACTAATTAACAGTTGTAATATTGTGCTCCAGTATATTATGTAGTTTATAATATTTACAGAATTAGGAGTGACATATTATGTAGTTTATAATATTTACAGAATTAGGAGTGACAAAGTAAAGAAAGTAGTAATCTGAGCATCGATGAAATAACAATGATGACAATGTTGATACGATGACGAGAAAATAGTGAAAAGAATTCACGCAACGAAAGGTTTTTGAAAATTATTTATCTTTGATTTCTCGTGTTGTCAATCTCAGTCTTCGTTAACTTAATTAGCGAGAATTATTCAGCTTATTAATGAATTTATGTGCTTGTGTGTGTGTGAGTATATATGTGATAGAGAGAGAGATAGCTAGATAGATAGATAGACAGACAGTCAGATAGACAGACAGATAGATAGATAGATAGATAGATAGATAGATAGATAGATAGATAGATAGATAGATAGATAGATAGATAGATAGATATCAGGTCGGTATGAAAGAATTCATGAAAATCATTTAATTTATTTAAAATATTCTCTCTCCATTTATATTCTATTAAAATGAGTGTTGAAATTTTAAAAAATACCCTGAAATAAATGAAAACGCGAAATACTCACATCAGTCCCTTTGTTTTACAAGTTTTGTTGTTATCTGATTTTATTTTGTTCTGTTTCGTACTATATCTATTATTTTAAAAATTTATTTGAGTTTTTCTTTTGCTGCTTGCTTTTTATTTTGAGCTTGTTTCACGCTTCGTATATCTTTTGCTTTTCTTTTTTTTTTTCTCATTTATTTTTTTTTTTGTTGCCACCAACAGCGAACAATCTGCCTAACGGATACATATAACTTTCCGGGGAGGGCTCGTTATCATCTGTATCGTTGACGACATTATCTTTTATTGTGTGACCGTCTCCTACGATCGCTATGTTCAGGGTTCGAGTTTCGTTTGGAATCGTAAAACTAACGTGAAGAGTAGGGCGCTTTCTCTGGAACTCTTGGCGACCGCATGCTGAGTAGTGTAATCACTTCTTTTAGCGAGCTTTTTTCCTGATACGGACCAAACCATTCTAAAGGAAGGGAAAAGTGGGGATTTTTTCTTCATCTTACTACAACTGTCTCTCGCTCTGGTATAAAAAAAAGTAACCGGGGGGTGGGGGGCGGGGGTAGGGTGATTAGAGGGCTATTCTAATAGTCAATGTTAGTAGAGAAGGTTGAGATAGGATCAGAAACTGACAGGTAGAGCTATTTATTGTTATTGTGTGAAGTCTTCTACAGAAGTCGGTGAGTATTGGCTGCAGTTGCTGTTGTGCGTGTATCTCTGAGAGTGAGTGAGTGAGTGTATGTGTGTGTGTATGTGTGTGTGTGTGTATGTGTGTGTGTGTGTGTGTTGATGTGCGGTAGGTTAGGGTAAGGAGAGATGTTGATATTTTATACTTTCACTTTCAGTTTTACTGGTTAATAAACCGTCGTTATGAAACAATTATTTTTTTTTTTTAGTCTAGTTTAATGAAACATTGAAATGCTTATAGAAGATTGTTAACTGGTAAGATTAAATACACACACACACACACACACACACACACACACACACACACACACACACAGATACATACAAACAAAAGCAAAGTACACTTGTTAGCAATGATTAATTATTTGTCACGTGTTTCTACTGATAAAGCACAACACGTCTTCATGATTAGCGTTTCAGACTTGATTTCTGCACCAGAAGTAGTTTGTTCCTTTCTTCACCAGTGACCTTGCTAGTAACAACTGAGGTCGCCATTCATCAACAACACGCGGGAACCACCCCCACCCAACACAGCCATCAACTCACCCACACTCTATGGGTTTCACCACCAACCCCGATGACGAGGTATTAAGGAAGACAACGTCAATGTGAAAATTCCGACACCATTTCGAGACTGGAACCCACTTCTTCAAGCATGCCGTGGGGTGGAAAACCTTTGGGCACGGAGGCTTCCTCCAGCAGCAGGTAGTTCTCGTTCTGCAATATGTTCCGTCTCTGGATGTGTACTGGTATTGTCAAAGTTATTTTAACTTTCTATGAAAGGAAGTAAGAAAAATGGTATAGTGTGTGCGTGTATGTGTGTGTGTATGTGTGTGTGTGTATGCGTGTGTGTGTACATGTGTGTGTGTGTATGTGTGTGTATGTGTGTGTGTATGTGTGTGTATGTTTGTGTGTATGTGTGTGTGTATGTGTATGTGTGTATGTGTGTGTATGTGTGTGTATGTGTGTATGTGTGTATGTGTGTGTGTGTATGTGTGTGTATGCGTGTGTGTGTATGTGTGTGTATGTGTGTGTGTGTATGCGTGTGTGTGTATGCGTGTGTGTGTATGTGTGGAAATAAAAATACATATTTGTACAAAGAAATAAAAGTGTGCCCAGGAAAAGCTAAACGAAATAACTTTTTTACTCGTGGAATTCGCTACTCTAACCGAGATTATCGCTACCTTCTCACAACCTTTCAATTACTTCTGGCAAGCAAGCGCCCGCCCTCCTAATGGTGCATCATAGTAAGTTGAACGTTTTTATCTTTTTGATAAGATTTACAACCAAAATGCTAGCAATACCCATTTTCTTCTCGGCTTTTGTTGGTGATCGAGATTTGCACATAACAAACTGTCCTGAAACCTTGACTTTAGCCATTGAAAACCGCCCTCGATCAGATTGTGAGTGCGTCTTAATACCAAGCAAATAAAATATGATTCCACTTTGTTGATGTTGAAGTCATGAGAGTGAATCCATCTTAGTTCCTAGTAGATATAATTACGTCCACACACCATCAATCAAGTCGGAAATGTGAACACACCATACCAAGCTGTATGAATGTGAACTCGCTTTTATGCCAAGCAGACAAAAACGTGGAATCTTATGCATCTCAAGCAGACAGAATATGAACGTACTCTATACTAAGCAGACAAAATATGAACATACTCTATACTAAATAGTTAGGATGTGAATACACTATATGCCAAGCAGAGAGATTATGAACATTCTCTATGTTCACAGAGAGCATATGAGCATACACACAGGCAAAATGTGATCATACTCTATGGTAACCTTACAGTATAGTTATACTCTAGGCTAGAGTCTAGGCTGAGCAGACAGAATATGATCATAGTCATACTCTAGGCTAAGCAGACAGGAATATGATATTACTCTAGTCTAGGCTAAGCAGACAAAATATGATCATACTCTAGGCTAAGCAGACAGGAATATGATATTACTCTAGGCTGAGCAGACAGAATATGATATTATTCTAGGCTAAACAGACATAATATGATCATACTCTAGGCTGAGAAAACGGAATATGATCATACTCTATGCCAAACAGACAGAATATGATCATACTCTAGACTAAGCAGACAGAAAGTGTACTCACTATGCATGCACTCAGAATTTATACCATATTACTAGCAGTTAAACATTGTACACATTATATAAACAAACATTATTTGCACATAATGTACAAACAAGCATAATTCATGCACATTGAACACTCAGACAGTGTGTGTGCACGTTCAGTTGCAAGTGAGTTCGTAGTACTTAGAATGCAAAGTGTCGTCTTGTGTTGATATATTTCTATGCCTTCGAAAAGCGATGGGAAAATAAATTAGGTTTTCTTATCTTTTGCATACACAATTATAAAAATACTACTGCTGTATATTCTTTCTAAATCAGTACATGTGTTTTGGTAGATGTCATAACAAGCGAAAGAGGATGTATACTTTCAAACAAAACATAAAATAAACAGCCACGTACAAATACAAGGAAATTTATTAAACAGTATGGTCAATTCCAAATCTATATCATAATCATCCAGAAGAAAAATATTCGTATGCTAATGTATAAATAAAAGAAATACCTAAACAAAATTATTTAAAAACACACACATATACACACTCGCACGCACGCACATGCGCGCCAAACAAAAAGTACAATAACAAAACAAAAACACCTCATGCTTTGCAAAATAAACTAAAATAGACGAAAAAAATATTGAACTTTAGTAACACTGAGTATGAAGGATATAAGTGCTGGATTCTAGGAATTTTACAGACTACTTAGAGAGGTTATTAATTGGCTTTATACCGGCACTTTTTCAGAGTTTTACTGGCTCCTTCCACAGCTATTTAATTTTGTTTGGGAGTGATGAGTCGCCCACAAAACACTCAGCCCGACATTTATAGGCTCCAGACACTATCTATATTGTTCCACACAAAGTAGTGACCTCTCCTCAATGAATACTCCCAACAGATATAGACCATGGTAGAATAAACGAAAAACATCCCCCCCCCCTCTCCTTCTGTAATTCTCTATTTCTTTTTTTCTCCCTCTCCTTCTTCACACACTTTGAGAGATGCAGTGTCTTTCCGATTCGAATTTATTACGTAAACTATAATTAGATTTGCCTTCGATGGAGTTTTACTGTACACGTTGTTACTAGCATTTTCTTTCTAAATTTTCAACGTTTCTTACACATCGAGTGGCTATTTATAGGAAACAGAAGGTGGCGGTTGAATAATTAATTTGTGTTTGTATCAAATAATCTGGCAAACGTTAGTTGGCTTCTATTGTTATACCATTTTCTCTTGGTCTTTCCCCGGCACATTTCTCAAGTGATCTTGAAATGAAATTAAAATGAGGTGGATTAAGAATTATACAGGCATATTGTATTAAAGTAGGGTGATTCCTAATAACGTTATGTTTATATTGAGTTTGTAAATCTACTGCGGTTAATTTCAGGTGATAATATGATCACTAATGCAGTAGATCTTTACATTATATTTCGCAGTATGTAATAATTTCTAGGAATACTCGCAGTATGTGATAATTTCTAGGAATACTCGCAGTATGTGATAATTTCTAGGAATACTTGTAGTTTGTGATACTTTCTAGGAATACTTGTAGTATGTGATAATTTCTAGGAATACTTGTAATATGTGATAATTTCTAGGAATACTTGTAGTATGAGATAATTTCTAGGAATACTTGCAGTATGTGATAATTTCTAGGAATACTTGTAGTATGTGATAATTTCTAGGAATACTTGTAATATGTGATAATTTCTAGGAATACTTGTAGTATGTGATAATTTCTAGGAATACTTGTAGTATGTGATAATTTATGGCAATACTTGTAGTATGTGATAATTTCTAGGAATACTTGTAGTATGTGATAATTTCTAGGAATACTCGCAGTATTTAAAATTTACTTGCATTGCTCGCAATTAATAAGAAGAATTCATAACATTATTCCTAGCATGTAATAATTCCTAGTATCATTCGTAATTTGTAACAATTCCTAACATTACTCGTAATAATCCCATTCCACTTCATCTGTAAGAATTCCTTACTTCAATCGTAATAATCTCTTAATTCGCAAAATTCCTAACATCAGCCGTAATAATCCCATTGTACTTAATCTGTAACTACCCCTAACATTTCTCACAATTATACCATTGCAATTAAACTATAGCTGTAAATTAAGATGTATAATGCGCTTTCTCAGAGGCGGAAATAAGCGTCATGATTATGTCATTCCCTCACTAAGTGAAATAGTATTCTGATATGTCTTGGGTCGTCATTTGTATAATAAACTTCGGCAGTATGGTCAAACAGCATGAGGCAAATGCGCTTGAATATTAATTACCCTTATAGCGTCATTAAAACTGCAAGAATCAGTCGTCTATGAAGAATGCCCATGTTGAATTTAAAATAATCCGTAGTTGCAAGTTATTTAAATAATAGAAGTAGCAACAGAGTTTATTATTTATCATCCTTCATCTAATCCTATTTTTGAAAATTATTACTATTGTTGTTATTATTATTAGTAGTAGTAGTAGTTGAGTGACAGTAGTAATGTTTTATTATTTGTTGCTAAATTTACTTGAATTGGGGCGCTGTGATCCCAGAATTGTAGATCAGACGGCGGGCTTCGGTTTCTTTGACTTAAGTATTATGCACGTTAAATTACCTTTACTTTCATTTAAATGAACGTAAGTGTTGCTTTCGTGTGCGTCTGTATGTACGTATGTGTACTTGTGTGTGTGCATGCGATAGAATTATGCTGCGATAGAACAGTATTTCATTCCCACCCCTCCCACACATACATACATTCAATTTTCTTATCACTGGAATCACATAACAGCAGAACTTAAATCAGTAAAGTACACTTTTTTTTTTAAAAAAAGGGATGGGGGATTGGAAGTTGGGTTTGAGTGACAATCCCTCGTGAATGTGTGCTGTCGGACAGATACTTACTATAATGCCATAACAAACAAATAATGAAAAGTAATACAGGCAAATTATTAACTTAAAAAAAAAAAAACAAGTGATACCCGAAAAAAGAACCTGAAAGGGACAAAATTTTCACGCTCAGTAGGTGTGGGTAGTGGTCACACTGCAGGTCATCACTCACGTCATTGGACAAATGACGAAATCATGTAAAACTCAATGAATTCAGACGCTTTAAATAATCATGAAATTGTTTCTGAATCTTAACTAATTAAATTTTCAAAACCAGATATGAGTACGTATTATTTTGTTAGAGAAAAGTACGCTACCCGCAAACTTAATAATATAACACATTGTATTATTATTAATAACGATTGTGGGCCAGTAATACATTCACATCTCTGTAACATATGGTGCTTTCTAAATGAAAATCAACATATATTTTCTCACACACAATACACATATACTTACCACACAAACACACATGCATGCACACATACACTGAAATATTCACAAGCACTTTTTGAAAAAGACCGGAGAAAAAATGTCCAGTATATGAACATTATTGCACATAGATTATCAAAATTGAACTTCATTATAACGGGACCATTGAATAAAAGACATGTGACAAACTCTACCTGGTCTACAAGTAGATTAATTGTGCACCATTAGTTCCTGACGAAAATACACGTACAACAAGTGACCTAGAGTCAGAACCATGGAAAAGCTGGACAGTAAATAAATGCGCATTAAAAGATATGTGTTTGTTGTTAAGCTTCATCAGATGTGTGTCTTATTTTTATTACAGAATAAAGTTTTAATAAATTCGAGCCAGTATAAGTACCCATCTAAGTCATAAGCTACTATAAGTTAAGTCGTAAGCTTCCAGTCAGATTCTATTACCCAAAACTTTGTAGCACTTTCTTTTCACCCATACAAAGCCAAACGACTCACACGTTCTATCAAAAGAACTGTCAATCGATCTCCTCAAGGAAGTACACAAATATTGAAAGGAGTTCACCAAACCAACCAAACAATCACACGCCACTCAACGACACATGCTTTCAGATAACTAGCAACAAAGAAACAAAAACAACTTATAATTTTCGAATGAAATAATAGTAGCAATAACTACGACAACCACTAAACGTCTGGTTTGGCAATAACTACGACAATCTCTAAACGTCTCGTCTGGCAATAAATGCACACCATTCAAAACCCGCTTTGATTTCTTGTAGTTCGTTTTGGGTAAGCAGACTACTGCCCAAAATTAGTTGTATTGCTACCCAAATGTAATTTGCTACACGCTTTCGCTCATTACACTGCACGCACGCACATGCTTACAAACGTGCACACTTCTTGAATAAAACGTCTATTTGATAAAATACTAAATGCACACCAATAGCAGTCATCTTACAACGCTTACCATCTCTCGTTTCCTCTTCTCCTCTTTGTCCGCGCTGGGCTTTTTCGACAGCTCTGCTTTGAATCCTTCGGCAAGGTCCGGATCGTCCTTCGCGAGGACGTCCATCAGGTAGGCAATGTAGGAAGTCGCTAACCGCAGCGTTTTGATTTTGGAAAGTTTCGTGTCGGACGGAACGTTCGGAATACAACCACGAAGCTGTGCAAAGGCGTTGTTGATGCTAAGGGTGCGTCTCCTTTCCTTCTTGTTCGCTGTCACCCTTCGCTTGATGCATCGCACCGGAATGCCATTTTCGTATTGGATATAAGAAGTGTAGTCACCCGGAGCACCCATCGGGTACCCGCCTTCGACGGTCACCGGAATGGGTTCTTGGTTGGGTCCGAGCATCCAGTTCGGGAAGTAGCCGGCGGCAGCGGCGGCAGCAGCGGCGGCCGCATGGTCTGGATGTTCGGTGTAGCGAGGTATCTGATGTTGGTACTGGTGGTGGTAGAAATCTGTCGGGTGGTGAGGGTGGGTCATGGGCCCTGGGTGAGTATATCCTTGAGCATAACCTCCAACGCTTAAACTCATTGTTCAAGTTAGTAGCCGCTCATAAAATAAAGCAAATATTAAAATGGTAAATAATTTTTTTTTTAAAAAACACAAAAGAAAACAAAATTGCAATAACACGTAATCGTTAGGGTTTTAGAAATTAAATTTAACAAATTTGCGGTATTGTTTGCCTTACAAGTCTTTTCAGAGGAGAGTTATATAAAATGGACAGCCCATTAACTGAGAAACAATAAAAATAAAAACAAGAAGTACCACCAGTCCTTGTTTCAAACTAAACGCGCTCTTTCATTTGTAATTCCAATGGCATTTTGATGTCGATCTTCAGCCATAAGGGAAAGTGAATCTCTGATCGGTGTGCTATTGTCAAAACGCTTCTACTTACAGCATAACCACTGCTTCCATTCTGTGTGAAATGTCTGCATTCAAAGTTAGAAGAAGAGAAAAAAAATACGGCATCTAATCTTGTGAGCTGTATCTCCAGTTTTCAGTCCACTACCAGAGCTGGAGGAGGAGGCGGTTGGTATGAATGTCCATTACCTTTAGAACCACATCCTGACAAAACCGTGCACCGCAGTCCACGTGCGAACGTTTATGCCAGTTATGCCAGACGTTCATTCTGGGGAAAGACTGTCTTTTGGTCTTCTTCCATTACCCCCACCCTCAATTCCTCCACCAAAGAACAACTGCCGCCGCGTGACGTCATGAACTGGAGCCAGGTAATTAACCAATCCTGAACAGTGTCGCCAGACAAGCAAATTGAGGTTAGACGGCTCAGTCTCCGCCTCCCTGCAGACCGCTCGGCCACGCCCTACAGCTGTCGATCTGTCACTCAAGGCTGTAAACAATCTAGTCGGCCGCACGCGCGTCTTTTTTCAGTGCACGCGCTTTGGCGCCGTTTACGGGAATTTCTCGCGAGATTGGCTTTCGGTTCACACTCGCTTCGAGGAGGGCAGCACCAGTGTGGTGTGAGAGCAGATCTCCTCAGAATGTCCTCTACTGCCAGGAAATTTGGCTTATGACAGACGGTATGGAAAGGGGTATGAACAAGAGAGAAACAATGAGATACATGGTGCTGAAATGGTCTCCGGTAATTCCCGAAAGTCCCTAGCGTCGACTATAATGCTCTCTGAATAATAATAAAAATGTTAATAAGAAAATGATGGGTTTAAAAGATGCCGTTGTTCACTGATTTTACCACAAAGCTATAATTTTCGTTTTAAATTCTAAGATAAAGAAATGCATCGCTGTCGTAGTCAGGAAGGGTCCGGGGTAGTCTTGCAGAATATTCAGACAATGACTGATGGATATTGCAAATGAGTAACTTTTGAATCCTACCTTCTGGATGGTCATCATGGCTTACAGTTGCCTAAAGCGACCATACATTGTCGCTTTTTGGATTATGAACGTCTTAGACTAAGATGACTTAGCGATTAGTTTTTTATTATTTTTTTAAAAAGCGTATAACCTGTCACTGACTGAATTATATAGATTGTCCGAGAAAGGCAATGGTTATAAAAAGAAGTACATAGTGGTGACGTCAGTAACTTGAGAAAATCGGAGTAAAAGAGAACATGAACTATGACCTGTCGTTAGATCATTGATAATTTCTGCGGAATTGACAGTAAAGCAAGTTGCTTATATTTAATTAAAAGTGTTCAAAAATCATACGCTTGTGTATAAGTTTAATTTCACGGAGTAAAACACTTTACTATTGGTAATATAACATTTCATCACAAAAATAACAATTACGTATAAAGAAAACTGATTTTGTTCACGCACACGTTTCATATGTAAAAATTAAACTGACTGTAAATTAAAAAACGCATAACAGTACCATAACAGTCGCTCATTTAGCTGTGAAAAAATCATTTTAAACTTCACAGAGTCGTGAAAATTCATTGGTGAAATGATCTCATCCTTACTGTATGATAATCACTTATTTATGGATTAAAGTTATGCAACCTTGAAATTTTGAAAATTATTAATGCATTATCTTTTCTTTTAACGTTGTGTATTTAGAACTTCCATTGTTTCGTCATTTTTTTCCATGTATGTTTCTCCATTGAAGAAGTTCGTAAATCTGTCTGTATAAACTGCGTGCGATATTTTGTGACTATAAGAGTTTTTAATGATCATTGACGTGAAACTAATATTATCACCCTTTGCTTGGCGGATAATTATTTAAGTGTTATGGTGTTCATCATTCAGTCAGACATAATTATACTGTGATCGAATAAACACAGCATACGTGTATGACTGCGTACATGTGCTTGTGTGAGCAGGTGTAGGGACTTTAATAATTCTTATATATATCATTACAGACATAAATGCATGTATGTATTTTAAGGCTGTGTGTTTGGGGGGGGGGTAGTGCGCATGCATGTGGGTATTTAAATATTTATATGTGTGTGTGTGTGGTTTGTGTGCGTGTTGGTATTTAAATATATATGTATGTGTGAGTGAGTGAGTGAGTGAGTGAGTGAGTGAGTGTTTTGTGTGCATGCGTGTGGGTCTTTTAATGTATGTGTGTGAGGGAATGTATGGATGTGTGAGTCTTTTTATTTAGTGGTCTTGTAACATCGAATTGTAAGAGTGGAATCTTGGAATTTGACTCGAAAGCAAAGACTTCTCTTTAACAAGTGAGATTAAATAAGAACCGCGAACGTTCCTCGTGTAGAGTCCACTGAAAGAGTTTATCGAGACATTCGTCTGCCAGTCATTTTTAGCCTGCAATGGACATCTGCAATATTGCCTGTTGCATGGCTGGAAAGTTTTCTTTTAACAGATTTCTTTGGCCGTGGTTTGGGTTTTATTATTTTGCTTTGTCCGTTGTTTATAAATTTTTTGGCCTGCTTTCTTTTGAGACCACTGAACTGAGTTAGTTTTTCTTGTCGAAAGTAGTTTCCATGGTATAATACAGCTCAATGCTCAATTGTAGACATGCGAATTCATACTAATGTTCGTTCATCAGTCTTCCAGAACACTTAAACATTTAGGACAGACTTACAGAACACTTAAACATTTAGGATAGACGTACAGAACACTTAAACATTTAGGACAGACGTACAGAACACTTAAACATTTAGGACAGACGTACAGAACACTTAAACATTTAGGACAGACTTACAGAACACTTAAACATTTAGGATAGACGTACAGAACACTTAAACATTTAGGACAGACGTACAGAACACTTAAACATTTAGGACAGACGTACGGCTCTAACATGCTATTAATGATTTAAGCTCAAAAGTAATTCGGAAACATTTTCCAATCATTCACTTTTGTCCCCATCTATATTTCTCTCTCAAAAGCTCACATTAGATTTATGAACGCTCACCAGTTTGAACAATAAATTAGAAGTAATCAAAATTACATTCCACCATAAATTCTCCAGTCGGATGAAATCTCATTATTAGATTAACAAAGGAATCCGTTATGTGGATGACGTAGGCAGAGATCGACAAATAATCGTAACTTACTCTATTTCATACTAAGTTTATATTTATTTTCTTTAAAATTAATATCGTTTAATCAATGTTCGTTGATTTGTCATGTGCGAGTGTACAGAGCAAAAATATGAAAACCTCCTTTAGCTACCCTTCAAGTTTTTAGATGGCATTTTGCAGCTGCTGATCTCTGTAAGCATGTCTGTGAGGGCTTCACAGCGCATGACTGAAGGTTTGGGAAGGGTGTGTGGCACCAGGCATAACAGCTAATAATGATCTTTCTTTATCACTATACTGAGTGCCAGAGAGAGATAAAGAGAATCTTACCAAAGCCATAGTTGTCAAAGTTGTCATTTCGAAGGGCCTGATTTGTCTAGTGTCATTGCACATGAAGAAATGCATCTTGACTCAAGGAAGGCAACTGCCAAATTGAAGTGTTATTTCTCAAAGCAGAATGCAGTGTTAGATAACATTCATTCATTCATTTATATTCTGTTATTTTATTATTATTATTATTATTTTATGCCTCTTTCCACGACTTCTGTTTGACTGTCGGTTGTCATCCAAGGTCTCGGAATCTTACAAAGATTCTGGGAGATCCAAGGTTTTACGGAGGATGTGGGCACTTCCGAGGAGCGCTGCTTTGAGTAGTGGAGAGTCTGTGGTTTCCAGGGAGTTTATTCAGATAACCTTCCAACTCAGTTGTTATGTTCCCCAAGGCTACTATCACTACAGGTATCACATCTGCTTTTACATTCTACAGTCTCTAAATTTCTTATCTGAACTCTTGGTATTTTTTATTTTTTGTTTTTCTTTTGTTTTTATGTTTCCATCACTTGGAACAGCGACATCAATTATTGTTGCTGTTCTGATGCACTTATTGAGAACTACAATGTCTGGTCTTCGTGCAGGAATCTCTCGATCTGTTCTTATCTCAAAGTCCCACAGTATTTTGACTTCTTCTGTTTCGGTGACTACATCTAGTTGGTGTATTTATGCTCTTTCTGGGGGTTTTATGCCATAGTTCTCACACATATTTCTGTGTATGTGTTTTGCCACTTCGTTGTGTCTTTTGGTGTATTCTGTTCCTGCCAGAACCTGACATCCAGATAGTATGTGCTCTGTTGTTTCATCCATGGAATTGCTGAGTATACATTTGGAATTCTTTGAGATTTTCATGATTTTTCGTTGTGTGATTTCGTGTTTAGTGCTTGATCTTGTGCAGCTGTTATGAGTGCTTCTGTTTCCGCTTTCAATCCTGCCTCTTTCAACCATTTGTACGTTGACTGTTTTGTTGATATTTCATCGGCTTGTCGTACATACTGGCCATGGAGAGGTTTGGGGCTCTAGGTTTGTGCTAGTGCTTGCTTCGTTGTTTTCTTTCATGTTTTTTTGTCTGTGTCTGGGGGTGTCTGGAGTCCACTCATCTCTACTGCCTCTATCTGTGGATCGTCTTTTTTTGCTATTCCAGACTTGCCTGTTGCAAAAATTTAAGAGGATAAATACTCAACTTAATATAATGATAAGCAAACCAGGACCGGGGGTTATTATCTCCCCTTCTTTAACTACAAGTCTAATGACTTCTTCTTCAGTGACATGTTTGATTTTCTTGAGACCTCGGCCTCCATTTTTCGAGAGACATAGAGCCTGTCTACGTCAGCTTTGGGGTGTAAGGCTTTATGTGTGAACAGTTGTTTTTTTCTTATTTTTCTGTCAAGTTCATTTATTTCATTTGTTGTCCAATCTATGATAACTCCAGTTTAGCTTACTACAGGTATTGCGTATGCGTTAAGGGCTTGTATTTTGTTCGCCCCATTTAGCTTGGACTTCAGGACTTGACTAACCCATTTTTCATACTCTCTCTTAACTTTGGACTTCACGTCTCTCTGCATATTTTCTTGATGTTGTAGTATCCCCAGTTATTTATATCCCTTTTCCTTTTTTTATTATTATTGTTTCATTATATTGATCCAATGAGTAAAATTGAATGGCTCATTAATAATTATGTAAAATTCTGAAGCCAAACTTACATATATGTTTGTTGTCAACTTCGGACATATGGTCTCTGTGTCAATATTATTGTAATGAGATCAGGGCCATAAGAAAGAAAACTTTCAGATGGAACTATAATTACAAATTTAGACAGTGCACTTGTACTACCAAATAATCTTTGCCTTGATATTTATTTTAAAATGTAAGTATTTTATTTTTTAAATTAGCAGCTAAAATAATGCGTATTCCATTAGATCAATGATTGAGCTATGAGTGTTTGAGAATATTATGGACTACGTTTTTAATTAATTTCTTTGCACTGCGGTTCGCGATATTAAAGATCCGTTACTTTTTCTTAAACTAAGCTGAACAATATAGAGAGAAAGAAATAAAATATAGTTGTTGTTTTTTTTTATAAAAAAAAGATTATATAAATTTTATGAATTTCCATACTTTTTTTTTAATATCGCCTGAACAAGGGTAGCTCGCCTGCAGGAGACTGAAAATTAATACAACGATAATAATTATTATTTATAGTTCTCAATTTGAAAGAACTTAATCAGCCAAGCGCCTGCTTACGAACAGATAGACAGGAAAACAGATAAATGGATAGCAAGCTAGCTTAGATAGATAGATAGATAGATAGATAGATAGATAGATAGATAGATAGATAGATAGATAGATAGATAGATAGATAGATAGATAGATAGATAGATAGATAGATAGATAGATAGATAGATAGATAGATAGATAGATAGATAGCAACTTTGTCCTAAAAAAATTCAGGAAACAAATTTGACTCACAGCAGTGAAGGTGTCAAACCTCCATTATATCAGTCTCTTAAACATGCACAGGTAGTGTCACGTGACTTATTAGCATCACTGAAAGTGCCTGCTCAAGTCAAACAGAACAAGATGACGTGTCGATGCCCGCGACCCAAGTGAGTATGAGGTAACAAACCAGGGGAACAGCAGTAAATCAGGCGTAATGACGTAAATGACGTACGAGCATTTCACAACTACTTTCAACTAAGGAAGGCGACTTGGTCCGCTTTTGACACTGTCGATGGCATGATAAAATGTAAAGTCGTCAGGTTAGTTCGTGTGTCCTTCTGAATATTTTAATTTTTAATACTCTTATTAATGTAGGATAGATAGATAGATAGATAGATAGACAGGCAGACAGACGAACGGATGGATAGATAGATAGAATAAATAAATTAATTAATTAATTTTTTTAGCGATATATGTGGTTGACAAACTGAACAAGTAGCAAACAAAACATGAAAAAATGAATGATTCCCCATCTGCAACGTTTATTTAACAATTACTCTAATTCACTCTCATTTCTCTGTGGGGTAAGAGGTTATGCAGAAAGTAAGACAATTGCCTCTCGATCAACTGACTGTATTTAAACAACAACCAAAACATAATCCAAACCGCTCTCTAGCCCAAGATGGTAGACACAGCATCTATTCTATCAAATGGAACGAGAACTATGATCCAACGTTCTAGACGCTTCTCTATAACAAACAAAAATCCCTTGGGCAATTACAAATCGGAAACAGGAATTTTTTAGTCGCTCTTTGTGCAATGCAACATCTAAAAATAGAAATACGCCAAACCTGGTGTCAGAGCTGTTTTTAAAAGAAAAATTTAGAATGACCTACAGAGATATCTAAAGGAAGCTGACCTAAAACAATTAAACATGTTCTGACAATACAGACTTGCACAATCCTGGATCTATTTCCTTACCTGCACAGGATCGGGCAGCAAGAAACCAGCATTAATATTATCGTCAATGTGTGATCTGCAAAATGCTGTCATAATTCAAGTCTAATCATCATTTGGAATCAGAACGCAACATTTTCTTAATAATCAAATTAAATATATTGAATGCTTTCCCATAGTAAATTTTAATAAAATTAGCTATGTCATATATAACAACAATTTCAGTGTGACTCTGCCACACTTAAACAAGAAGTGATACCTAATAAAATTACAATGTAACTCAGTTAAACATACAACATATTTGGCAAGATGTGATACCTAATAAAATTACAATGTAAGTCAGTTAAACTTACAACATATTTGGCAAGATGTGAATCCTAATAAAATTACAATTTGACTCAGTTAAACTTACAACATATTTGGTAAGATGTGATACCGAACAAAATTACAATGCGACTCAGTTACAACAGATTTGACAAACACGGCCTGTACTCGTGATATAAATTTTTTACTGTCACTCACTTGTGCACAACGACTTTCTTTCTTTCTTTCTTTCTTTCTTTCTTTCTTTCTTTCTTTCTTTCTTTCTTTCTTTCTTTCTTTCTTTCTTTCTTTCTTTCTTTCTTTCTTTCTTTCTTTCTTTCTTTCTTTCTTTCTTTCTTCAACATTTAAAAAAATTCTACTGTGTTCTCACTGACATATTAGGGGGAAAAGCACAATTCTCATGCTTTCCTGTTTGCTTGGTGGGGTGGAGTTTGGGTGGGGTGGGGTATTACAAACATAAATAGATATGTGCTCACAGAATGAAAAATAAAGGTTGTTTGCAAGAAGCGTGACAAACATAAAGATATACTTTTTCTAGAATGGAACGAGAAATTAAAGGCAAAGACTTTCGCTAGTAAAACTCCGTATCCCTTCTATCTGTCAAAGGTCACCAGTGCGAGACAAGTGAAACTGGTATTGTCACGCACGCTGGGGTCTGGGTAGAGTGCTTGGGTCTTGTCAGCTTGTAAGTTGTGATACACGAAGTGCCGTAGTTCTGGAAGAAAGCGGGAGCACGGATGGGAATAGGGGTGAGGGTCGGGGAGCGAGATTGAAAGCCGAAGGCCATGCAGGAACTTTAAACAGTTCACTAGTTCATTCACTCATTCACCCAATCCCCTCCCCCCCATCACTTTGTTTATTTTCTATCGCAACGATTCTTCAGCATCAACATCCCTTATCTTAGAAATACCCTGTAGGTGTTAGTGCATCCACCTGTGAGATCGACCTACATCACAATCAGATACTGAGCTAACTCTTTAATCAAAATCTGTAAGCAGATTGGCCTGAGCTGACATTTAAAAAAATTGTCACACGTGCACAAAAAAAAATTATCTTTAAAACAACACCAAAAAACATGATAAGATAAATTAGTTCGGTGAGCACAAAACAAAAAATAAAAAAATAGTGCCATATCTTGAAGTTGTGAAATGACCTTGATCTAAGCGAGATGATGGCAATGGGTAGATTTATTTAAAATTAGTATTTTTGTGACGTCATTTTTCTTCTTAGTCAATGCTGGTGCTAAGATTAAAAAAATTAACACAGATAATGGCATTGAAATTATTTACACACATTGTGATATAATGCCTTCAATACTGCATACGGTTGGTATAAACGCGTGCGTCTCGGTTGCATGTGTGTGTGTGTGTGTGTGTGCGTGTGTGTGTGTGTGTGTGTGCGTGCGTGCGTGCGTGCGTGCGTGCGTGCGTGCGTGCGTGCGTGCGTGCGTGCGTGTTTGAGAAAGAAAGAAAAAGAGCATGTCGACGGCATCTTTGAAGTCTTCCTAATTTGTCTCTCCTTTCTCAAAGAATTTTCAATAAGTAGACTCGTCTGACTGTTCTAATAACTGATTTGAAGAAGCTTAATATTTCTTTGCCTTTGGCCTGCTGGGAGGTTGTGTATCAAGCTAATAGTTATTCGATATGACCCATTTCTATCTTTCTTCCTTTCTTTCTTTTGGTTGTTGTTGAAATTAGATATTTCATTTACCCGGTTTGACTAGAAGAATGTTGCCTACTTTCTGCAAGGACGTGTAAAGAGATCTAACCCGCCAGCCATTTTGTACACCGTTATTGTACTGCATCACGAGGTAAGAGCAAATACTGTTCATTCACTTATTGTTGTAATTTTAAACTATTGTTCTAAGTTGTGAGAGATATTTCTTTTCTGCTTAATGTTCTATAAAATTATATAGTTAAACATTTTTCTACCTTCTCACTTTCAGATTTTACATTGAAGTGTCTTCTTCTTTTTCCCTCTCTAATGGTTACTTCTTTTGCAGCGTTATATTGTGTTGTGTTGTGTTGAGTTATATTGTGTTTTGTGTTATATTATGTTGCGTTGTGTTATATTGTGTTGTGCTGTGTTGTGTTATATTGTGTTGTGTTGTATTGTGTTGAGTTATATTGTGTTGTGTTATTGTGACGATGTGTGACAAATTCTGTGTCATGGCCTCGTGACCCAATTGCGCGTTTCAAAATTAAATTTTTGAACGGACCTTTGTTGAAATTCACCCGTGATACATCAGTATCGCTAGCAAGGTCAGATTGTTGCATAACTTTAGGCCAGTGTCCAGCACCTTCGAGATCAACAACATACCACGTGAACGGTCACGTGATGCGTTCAATGCAGTTTCATAAAAATAATCATAAGGCGCCAAAACACACACTCACTCACAGACCGGCAGACACACAAGGCAGCTTTAACATTAGCTCCGTCCCGCCGCCATACCAGAGTCGAAGATGAACCCGCGCTAGAGCAGTAAAATCTACTTTTAAGAGGTAACAATAACACGTCTACTTCTTACAGTATCTATTGCATTTATTGATTGTATTTTGTGATTGAATTGATGTATGTATTTTGTGCAGCTTAGCGCTAATTTAGCCAAAGCACGTGTTTCGATGTAAAGGGACAAATCTAAAAGTTATTGTATATAAATTATTGTAACTTTTTCTTATCTTTAATTTATATAAATCTTAAATTCACTAGTGCCGCCAGTATGTCTGTGCACGTGGTGAATTCTTCTTTGTAATTCAAATTGTTCTTGCATATAATTTTTCGTGTAAAATTGGAAAGCATTCATGCTTCATTTTGAATTAATCCTTTGTGTGAATTCCAATTTTTAATGCTGTAAATATTTGAGAATTCATACGTTCGTGTAACGTTATATGTAACACACACGTGAACCACAATGTATATTTAAATATAACTATATTTGAATTGTAAACGACACGATAGTCAAAGATTCTAAATTCAGAACCTTAAACAAAGAAACATGTGCTTGGGTTTTGCGAATATAGACGCAAATAGTTACAGAGCCCAAATCCTTTGTTTCAGCCGGGTTCTTCTTATGTTATTCCTCTCTACCTTCGTACTTCTTGAGTCGTACACCGACTCGGGCGTCTTCATGACCCATACGTAAAAGTACATCGTGTTAACTACGGTTAACGATCGTCGCAAGTACATTAGCGATGCAGTAATTGAGTGGACATTGACTGTTATGCTATGCGGTACTGACGATGAGCCAAAGGATGTGGACCAGTTCTAACCAGTTGAACCCCACATGCGACCAAGAGTGTAGTTAAGTATATCTACTAGGGTCCAGAATCAAGTGACTATTTGGCAATAAAAGACAAGAGAATTCTCGTTAAGACTTTTAACAGAGACGGTAAAATGAGAGAACAACGCTGTGTAGAATTAAGACGTCGTGTTGTAATTAATCGTTGCTGTTAATTGTTAAACTTATTAAATCTTATTTCATTTTGTTAAGAACCTCTTTTTGTAGTAAATTTGTATGCATATAGACCAAAAGACGTGGATTGGATGGGGGCTGTCTGAGCAAAACGAATGACGTAATGAATGCATATGAATCTAAGAGAGTTTTTAACGATTTCCAATCTAGCTAAAGTACGCAAATTATCAGTTTCGTAAATCTGTGATCTAGACTACAAAGATGCATTTTTAATTTAGTCGAATGATGATTTGAGCAACCAGTCTGTTTAGGTTAAACGAAAGGGAATTAATTTAAATAGTAAATTAAAGTTCTATAATTTCCTAAGCAGGGTCTTTAAATAAATACTGGAAACGTAACAAGTGGTGCCTCGTCATGGGATTGATATGTATCAAATTGTAACATTTTTTATACATAGGGCGTATCATAAACCTAGAAACGAACGAACGAACGGAGAATTGCCAATATTCTATTGATTCAGGATTGTTGAAATATTTATCTTGCTTTTGTTGTGACATGTGCATGTATTCTTTTGCAGAGTAGCGTGCATGTTAGTTAATGTTGATATATTTAAGCGTAGTTAAATATGTCATGTTAGCTATTGATGATTTATTTAGTATTGTGTTACTGGATATTTCATTGTGAGAAGTCGACGTGTTATACCGCCAGCTAGGAGAGTTATCGGTAGTAACAGACTTCGGACTATTATATTTAGGGTGCTAAGTATAATGTGTAATGTTGTATGGTCGGAGCCGTGACATTACGAAAGCCTTGGAGACAACAGATTGTAGCCAAGCAGGTGAACGTGTAACCAACGCGTAATTTATTTCGGAAGGTGTTCTGAATAAATTCAATAATTTTTGTAAGGTCGTAGCCTAAAAGTTATTGTGGGATAAAAGCGGAGTTTTATCGCCTACGGTTAGATACACAATCACGAGAGATATTTATTGTAGCCAGACGCGCTAAATAAATAAGATGGACACTTCGGATCTCGAACAGACTATTGCGAGTCTGAGAGAGATAGGTTCCTTGATCGGATACCGAACTGAAGAAGAGTTGACGAACTTCGTGAGAACTGAACTAGACAGGAGAGAGGAACACGTGAAAGAGTTAGAACGAATAAAACTCGATGGCGCGTTAGCAATGGAACGGATAGAGATAGAAGATGATCACCTTACGACTTTAATAGATCTAAGGATCGATGAACGGATAGGGAGCTTACAGCTCATGGAGATTCTAAAACGCGAACAGAAGGTAGGCATATCACTAGAATATAAAGGTGAACCGCTACGTATTTTCATCTTGCTAGCACTCAATGAAAAGGAAATAGAACACAGGGAAGAAATTAGATCTTCAATAAGCTCACGAGCAAAACAGTTGTGTGATAAAGATTTCCGATTCAAAGGGGAAGGGGAGGCTGAAATGCGAGACCTAACGTTCGAAATTAGAAAGTTGAAGAAAGAGAGGCTAAGGCTTATTGAAAGGAAAGAAAGTCTAGAATTAGAATGGTTGTGGACAGAAATCAAAACAGAGTCTAAAATTGTTGGGAAAGGTGAGGGTACTGTTGACAAATTACGACAGGAAGGTCAGGCCGTGAACTTTGACTTGCCGAGGTCAAACGCCGCGAGCGTGGAGACTGACACACAGAAATTAGTCGCGCTACCGAACACAGCAGACGAAGTAGACAGTTTGATTGAAAACAAAAACAAATGTTTTGACGAAACCATTACAGTTCAACTTGCTAACCAGTTTACAGAAACAGTTAGCGCACCAAAGCTTGATCTTGAAACAGAGACAAGAAAAGACACTGTTGTTAAGGACTTAATAACACGTGTAGAAATTGGACAAACACATACACCGCCGTGTACGTGTGACACCTTGTTTGACGGACTGAATGCGCATGATAAGATAGAGACAGATTCTATCAGTTGTGTACCATTAAGGTGTGATGAAACTTCTAGCAACACAGTGACTGATTTTTCTGACAGGACAAATATGCATGAGAAGATAGAAACAGATTCTATCGGTTGTGTATTGTTGAAGGGCAGTGACGCATCGACTGAGTCTACTGACCGAACTGTTAGTTTAAGAGAGAATGTGCTTGCTACGAAGACTGACATCGGTAGATCTCGATCTCCGATGATTGACGTGAGTCATGACGTAATTTTAGAACACAAGATTATCGCGTTATGCGAGGTTTCGAGTGCTAACACATTGACAGCCAGGGAAACAGAAGTATTTGATCCAGACGACAGTATAGGTAGCATTACAGACAGAGACAATGTGCCTATGATAAATTCATTTACTTCAGATGACATGACAGTTGTCAGAGCTGAGACAGAGTTCTTTTCCAAACGTGACATGGAAGAAGATAGAGTCGAAAACTGTACAGGGACGGTCAACGATAATGCATGTGTACTGACGTGTATGCACGCAGTTGTCGGAGACATGGCAGAACTGTCTGCAGATAAATCACTTAATGGAATTAGTGACGTAGACAGAAGCCACGGTACATGGACTACCTTTATTGACTCACCTGTTGAGATAGAGGAATGTCATGAGTACGTACCAAAAACTGAGACAAGTGGAAGTAAGGAGGAGGGGGTTTCATTAACTGATATGTTCCTTGGTTCACTGATGATAAGTACGGAGTGTAATCCCGAATTGATCAAAGACACAGTACAAATGAGTGACAGAACTAGATCGATAGACAATGAAAACCGGAGTGACGGACTGATAACCAGAGTAGGTGGGGCATCAGGGCTGTTACTGACATCAGATGCAGAGAATTATGATAGAGGAAACAGTGGGAGTGTAACCTACAACACACAGAGAGTAGACATAGTGATGTTATTCAGTGTAATAGAGACAGGTAACATTCACTGCCAGTTAGTGACTGAAACTGACAGAATTTCCATCATAGATTCTGACGACCTGATGAGAGGACATATTGAATTAACTGAGTCAGTGGAGACAGATTATGTTGGTTCAATAAACGGTATGGTCCAGGGGAGACAATCGATAACTCTTGGGGAGTTTAAGACAGAACCCTTGTTCATACAACCACGGGAATCTGACTTGCTAGCGAGTGAGTCTGACCCCACAGTGACTAGAAAATACTCGAGTGGAGAGTTAGACAATTCTAGAGTCACAAAAGAGACACAGACTTATGTTGTCAGGGAGAGAGACAAGCTGACAGACATAATGACAGTCAAACACCTAGTTGTGAATGGGTTAAAACGGAAAACAACTAGTGGGATGAGGTATTTCACTTCAGTCTATGATAAAATCAGGAGAACAGAACCTCCAGATTTAGGGGAGAAGCTAATGTTGCAATTCAGGTACTTCAGAGAGACTGGTAGCCGTGACAGAGCACATTTGCGAACCTATGACGTTAGACTAGATGCGAAATGGACCCATAGTAGATCTGACGCCATTCCGACAAAAGACGTTGAGTGCATGCGAACTAGAGACGTTCAATGTGTACACAATGACGTAACTACAAATGCACGAAACACCAAGAGAGCAAATTTCCATTTGCGTGAGCTCAGTGACAAGGCTAAGAGCGATAGATTTGAAATTCAGACTTCGCTTAGTCAACGCCACAGTGACACTGACATGATACCGAACGTATCGAGAAGTTTGAAACTGTTAGACAGGGTAGAGACCAGTCATGCAGAAACTGACACTACCAAAAACATTTTAAACTTGACAAGTACTTTGGGGAGTTTTGAAAGAGATAAAACACTTCAAGGACGTACTTACCGGACAAGAAATGAAAAGTCTAAACTTGACATGCAATATATTGCACCTCACAGTGACATTCTGACGAACAGAGTAAGAAAGAAAGAATACGGTTGTCATGCCATAGACATGTTGACATACATGGGCGACGACGTGTATTGGGGTTGGGATAGAATTACGAAGATAGTGCAGCAGTAGAAATAATGATTTGATACCTTCTTTGAATTTTCATTATTTTCTTGTTGTACCGTAGTTGGTAGTTGTGATTGTAAATATGTTGGACATTTCATGAAACTTGGGACAAGCTATAACACTGATTGAATTGTTTTAGTGTTGTAACTCTGAATATGACAGGTAGACTGATAGATGGTTCATTGAGTTGGTAATTCATAAACTCTGATATTTGGTTGATACAGGAAATCAATATCTGGAACTTTTCATAACCTGCATATTGATAGTGTTGTTCATTGGAAGTCAATTTTTTTGATCACACTATTGTTGGATACGTATTCAGTGGAATTGGTTGATGTTGGATTTCTATTCTGAATAATCTGATTAGATCGAACTAGGTTGTGTGTGAACTATTGATTATTGGGACAGATAGTGAGAATTTCAGAACATGTTATTCCATTGGATGGATGTCTATTCAATTAGACTGAACGTTTTCTTAAATCATTTTTATTTGATTTTTTTCTTAAATCATTTTTCTCTGATTTCTGAAGTGAGAAATATTGTATGGGAGTGCCGTTAATCTAGAGTTGATTTCCCTGCCGCGTTACATTATTTCTGGTTAAGTTGAAATTTTTTAATTGTAAATTTTTTCTTCATTTGCACTTCTACATTTTATAACACATAATTTGTAGGAGGCATTTATCTTTTGGTAAGATAAACGCCTCAAAAGCAAGGGGGTGTGACGATGTGTGACAAATTCTGTGTCATGGCCTCGTGACCCAATTGCGCGTTTCAAAATTAAATTTTTGAACGGACCTTTGTTGAAATTCACCCGTGATACATCAGTATCGCTAGCAAGGTCAGATTGTTGCATAACTTTAGGCCAGTGTCCAGCACCTTCGAGATCAACAACATACCACGTGAACGGTCACGTGATGCGTTCAATGCAGTTTCATAAAAATAATCATAAGGCGCCAAAACACACACTCACTCACAGACCGGCAGACACACAAGGCAGCTTTAACATTAGCTCCGTCCCGCCGCCATACCAGAGTCGAAGATGAACCCGCGCTAGAGCAGTAAAATCTACTTTTAAGAGGTAACAATAACACGTCTACTTCTTACAGTATCTATTGCATTTATTGATTGTATTTTGTGATTGAATTGATGTATGTATTTTGTGCAGCTTAGCGCTAATTTAGCCAAAGCACGTGTTTCGATGTAAAGGGACAAATCTAAAAGTTATTGTATATAAATTATTGTAACTTTTTCTTATCTTTAATTTATATAAATCTTAAATTCACTAGTGCCGCCAGTATGTCTGTGCACGTGGTGAATTCTTCTTTGTAATTCAAATTGTTCTTGCATATAATTTTTCGTGTAAAATTGGAAAGCATTCATGCTTCATTTTGAATTAATCCTTTGTGTGAATTCCAATTTTTAATGCTGTAAATATTTGAGAATTCATACGTTCGTGTAACGTTATATGTAACACACACGTGAACCACAATGTATATTTAAATATAACTATATTTGAATTGTAAACGACACGATAGTCAAAGATTCTAAATTCAGAACCTTAAACAAAGAAACATGTGCTTGGGTTTTGCGAATATAGACGCAAATAGTTACAGAGCCCAAATCCTTTGTTTCAGCCGGGTTCTTCTTATGTTATTCCTCTCTACCTTCGTACTTCTTGAGTCGTACACCGACTCGGGCGTCTTCATGACCCATACGTAAAAGTACATCGTGTTAACTACGGTTAACGATCGTCGCAAGTACATTAGCGATGCAGTAATTGAGTGGACATTGACTGTTATGCTATGCGGTACTGACGATGAGCCAAAGGATGTGGACCAGTTCTAACCAGTTGAACCCCACATGCGACCAAGAGTGTAGTTAAGTATATCTACTAGGGTCCAGAATCAAGTGACTATTTGGCAATAAAAGACAAGAGAATTCTCGTTAAGACTTTTAACAGAGACGGTAAAATGAGAGAACAACGCTGTGTAGAATTAAGACGTCGTGTTGTAATTAATCGTTGCTGTTAATTGTTAAACTTATTAAATCTTATTTCATTTTGTTAAGAACCTCTTTTTGTAGTAAATTTGTATGCATATAGACCAAAAGACGTGGATTGGATGGGGGCTGTCTGAGCAAAACGAATGACGTAATGAATGCATATGAATCTAAGAGAGTTTTTAACGATTTCCAATCTAGCTAAAGTACGCAAATTATCAGTTTCGTAAATCTGTGATCTAGACTACAAAGATGCATTTTTAATTTAGTCGAATGATGATTTGAGCAACCAGTCTGTTTAGGTTAAACGAAAGGGAATTAATTTAAATAGTAAATTAAAGTTCTATAATTTCCTAAGCAGGGTCTTTAAATAAATACTGGAAACGTAACAAGTGGTGCCTCGTCATGGGATTGATATGTATCAAATTGTAACATTTTTTATACATAGGGCGTATCATAAACCTAGAAACGAACGAACGAACGGAGAATTGCCAATATTCTATTGATTCAGGATTGTTGAAATATTTATCTTGCTTTTGTTGTGACATGTGCATGTATTCTTTTGCAGAGTAGCGTGCATGTTAGTTAATGTTGATATATTTAAGCGTAGTTAAATATGTCATGTTAGCTATTGATGATTTATTTAGTATTGTGTTACTGGATATTTCATTGTGAGAAGTCGACGTGTTATACCGCCAGCTAGGAGAGTTATCGGTAGTAACAGACTTCGGACTATTATATTTAGGGTGCTAAGTATAATGTGTAATGTTGTATGGTCGGAGCCGTGACATTACGAAAGCCTTGGAGACAACAGATTGTAGCCAAGCAGGTGAACGTGTAACCAACGCGTAATTTATTTCGGAAGGTGTTCTGAATAAATTCAATAATTTTTGTAAGGTCGTAGCCTAAAAGTTATTGTGGGATAAAAGCGGAGTTTTATCGCCTACGGTTAGATACACAATCACGAGAGATATTTATTGTAGCCAGACGCGCTAAATAAATAAGATGGACACTTCGGATCTCGAACAGACTATTGCGAGTCTGAGAGAGATAGGTTCCTTGATCGGATACCGAACTGAAGAAGAGTTGACGAACTTCGTGAGAACTGAACTAGACAGGAGAGAGGAACACGTGAAAGAGTTAGAACGAATAAAACTCGATGGCGCGTTAGCAATGGAACGGATAGAGATAGAAGATGATCACCTTACGACTTTAATAGATCTAAGGATCGATGAACGGATAGGGAGCTTACAGCTCATGGAGATTCTAAAACGCGAACAGAAGGTAGGCATATCACTAGAATATAAAGGTGAACCGCTACGTATTTTCATCTTGCTAGCACTCAATGAAAAGGAAATAGAACACAGGGAAGAAATTAGATCTTCAATAAGCTCACGAGCAAAACAGTTGTGTGATAAAGATTTCCGATTCAAAGGGGAAGGGGAGGCTGAAATGCGAGACCTAACGTTCGAAATTAGAAAGTTGAAGAAAGAGAGGCTAAGGCTTATTGAAAGGAAAGAAAGTCTAGAATTAGAATGGTTGTGGACAGAAATCAAAACAGAGTCTAAAATTGTTGGGAAAGGTGAGGGTACTGTTGACAAATTACGACAGGAAGGTCAGGCCGTGAACTTTGACTTGCCGAGGTCAAACGCCGCGAGCGTGGAGACTGACACACAGAAATTAGTCGCGCTACCGAACACAGCAGACGAAGTAGACAGTTTGATTGAAAACAAAAACAAATGTTTTGACGAAACCATTACAGTTCAACTTGCTAACCAGTTTACAGAAACAGTTAGCGCACCAAAGCTTGATCTTGAAACAGAGACAAGAAAAGACACTGTTGTTAAGGACTTAATAACACGTGTAGAAATTGGACAAACACATACACCGCCGTGTACGTGTGACACCTTGTTTGACGGACTGAATGCGCATGATAAGATAGAGACAGATTCTATCAGTTGTGTACCATTAAGGTGTGATGAAACTTCTAGCAACACAGTGACTGATTTTTCTGACAGGACAAATATGCATGAGAAGATAGAAACAGATTCTATCGGTTGTGTATTGTTGAAGGGCAGTGACGCATCGACTGAGTCTACTGACCGAACTGTTAGTTTAAGAGAGAATGTGCTTGCTACGAAGACTGACATCGGTAGATCTCGATCTCCGATGATTGACGTGAGTCATGACGTAATTTTAGAACACAAGATTATCGCGTTATGCGAGGTTTCGAGTGCTAACACATTGACAGCCAGGGAAACAGAAGTATTTGATCCAGACGACAGTATAGGTAGCATTACAGACAGAGACAATGTGCCTATGATAAATTCATTTACTTCAGATGACATGACAGTTGTCAGAGCTGAGACAGAGTTCTTTTCCAAACGTGACATGGAAGAAGATAGAGTCGAAAACTGTACAGGGACGGTCAACGATAATGCATGTGTACTGACGTGTATGCACGCAGTTGTCGGAGACATGGCAGAACTGTCTGCAGATAAATCACTTAATGGAATTAGTGACGTAGACAGAAGCCACGGTACATGGACTACCTTTATTGACTCACCTGTTGAGATAGAGGAATGTCATGAGTACGTACCAAAAACTGAGACAAGTGGAAGTAAGGAGGAGGGGGTTTCATTAACTGATATGTTCCTTGGTTCACTGATGATAAGTACGGAGTGTAATCCCGAATTGATCAAAGACACAGTACAAATGAGTGACAGAACTAGATCGATAGACAATGAAAACCGGAGTGACGGACTGATAACCAGAGTAGGTGGGGCATCAGGGCTGTTACTGACATCAGATGCAGAGAATTATGATAGAGGAAACAGTGGGAGTGTAACCTACAACACACAGAGAGTAGACATAGTGATGTTATTCAGTGTAATAGAGACAGGTAACATTCACTGCCAGTTAGTGACTGAAACTGACAGAATTTCCATCATAGATTCTGACGACCTGATGAGAGGACATATTGAATTAACTGAGTCAGTGGAGACAGATTATGTTGGTTCAATAAACGGTATGGTCCAGGGGAGACAATCGATAACTCTTGGGGAGTTTAAGACAGAACCCTTGTTCATACAACCACGGGAATCTGACTTGCTAGCGAGTGAGTCTGACCCCACAGTGACTAGAAAATACTCGAGTGGAGAGTTAGACAATTCTAGAGTCACAAAAGAGACACAGACTTATGTTGTCAGGGAGAGAGACAAGCTGACAGACATAATGACAGTCAAACACCTAGTTGTGAATGGGTTAAAACGGAAAACAACTAGTGGGATGAGGTATTTCACTTCAGTCTATGATAAAATCAGGAGAACAGAACCTCCAGATTTAGGGGAGAAGCTAATGTTGCAATTCAGGTACTTCAGAGAGACTGGTAGCCGTGACAGAGCACATTTGCGAACCTATGACGTTAGACTAGATGCGAAATGGACCCATAGTAGATCTGACGCCATTCCGACAAAAGACGTTGAGTGCATGCGAACTAGAGACGTTCAATGTGTACACAATGACGTAACTACAAATGCACGAAACACCAAGAGAGCAAATTTCCATTTGCGTGAGCTCAGTGACAAGGCTAAGAGCGATAGATTTGAAATTCAGACTTCGCTTAGTCAACGCCACAGTGACACTGACATGATACCGAACGTATCGAGAAGTTTGAAACTGTTAGACAGGGTAGAGACCAGTCATGCAGAAACTGACACTACCAAAAACATTTTAAACTTGACAAGTACTTTGGGGAGTTTTGAAAGAGATAAAACACTTCAAGGACGTACTTACCGGACAAGAAATGAAAAGTCTAAACTTGACATGCAATATATTGCACCTCACAGTGACATTCTGACGAACAGAGTAAGAAAGAAAGAATACGGTTGTCATGCCATAGACATGTTGACATACATGGGCGACGACGTGTATTGGGGTTGGGATAGAATTACGAAGATAGTGCAGCAGTAGAAATAATGATTTGATACCTTCTTTGAATTTTCATTATTTTCTTGTTGTACCGTAGTTGGTAGTTGTGATTGTAAATATGTTGGACATTTCATGAAACTTGGGACAAGCTATAACACTGATTGAATTGTTTTAGTGTTGTAACTCTGAATATGACAGGTAGACTGATAGATGGTTCATTGAGTTGGTAATTCATAAACTCTGATATTTGGTTGATACAGGAAATCAATATCTGGAACTTTTCATAACCTGCATATTGATAGTGTTGTTCATTGGAAGTCAATTTTTTTGATCACACTATTGTTGGATACGTATTCAGTGGAATTGGTTGATGTTGGATTTCTATTCTGAATAATCTGATTAGATCGAACTAGGTTGTGTGTGAACTATTGATTATTGGGACAGATAGTGAGAATTTCAGAACATGTTATTCCATTGGATGGATGTCTATTCAATTAGACTGAACGTTTTCTTAAATCATTTTTATTTGATTTTTTTCTTAAATCATTTTTCTCTGATTTCTGAAGTGAGAAATATTGTATGGGAGTGCCGTTAATCTAGAGTTGATTTCCCTGCCGCGTTACATTATTTCTGGTTAAGTTGAAATTTTTTAATTGTAAATTTTTTCTTCATTTGCACTTCTACATTTTATAACACATAATTTGTAGGAGGCATTTATCTTTTGGTAAGATAAACGCCTCAAAAGCAAGGGGGTGTGACGATGTGTGACAAATTCTGTGTCATGGCCTCGTGACCCAATTGCGCGTTTCAAAATTAAATTTTTGAACGGACCTTTGTTGAAATTCACCCGTGATACATCAGTATCGCTAGCAAGGTCAGATTGTTGCATAACTTTAGGCCAGTGTCCAGCACCTTCGAGATCAACAACATACCACGTGAACGGTCACGTGATGCGTTCAATGCAGTTTCATAAAAATAATCATAAGGCGCCAAAACACACACTCACTCACAGACCGGCAGACACACAAGGCAGCTTTAACATTAGCTCCGTCCCGCCGCCATACCAGAGTCGAAGATGAACCCGCGCTAGAGCAGTAAAATCTACTTTTAAGAGGTAACAATAACACGTCTACTTCTTACAGTATCTATTGCATTTATTGATTGTATTTTGTGATTGAATTGATGTATGTATTTTGTGCAGCTTAGCGCTAATTTAGCCAAAGCACGTGTTTCGATGTAAAGGGACAAATCTAAAAGTTATTGTATATAAATTATTGTAACTTTTTCTTATCTTTAATTTATATAAATCTTAAATTCACTAGTGCCGCCAGTATGTCTGTGCACGTGGTGAATTCTTCTTTGTAATTCAAATTGTTCTTGCATATAATTTTTCGTGTAAAATTGGAAAGCATTCATGCTTCATTTTGAATTAATCCTTTGTGTGAATTCCAATTTTTAATGCTGTAAATATTTGAGAATTCATACGTTCGTGTAACGTTATATGTAACACACACGTGAACCACAATGTATATTTAAATATAACTATATTTGAATTGTAAACGACACGATAGTCAAAGATTCTAAATTCAGAACCTTAAACAAAGAAACATGTGCTTGGGTTTTGCGAATATAGACGCAAATAGTTACAGAGCCCAAATCCTTTGTTTCAGCCGGGTTCTTCTTATGTTATTCCTCTCTACCTTCGTACTTCTTGAGTCGTACACCGACTCGGGCGTCTTCATGACCCATACGTAAAAGTACATCGTGTTAACTACGGTTAACGATCGTCGCAAGTACATTAGCGATGCAGTAATTGAGTGGACATTGACTGTTATGCTATGCGGTACTGACGATGAGCCAAAGGATGTGGACCAGTTCTAACCAGTTGAACCCCACATGCGACCAAGAGTGTAGTTAAGTATATCTACTAGGGTCCAGAATCAAGTGACTATTTGGCAATAAAAGACAAGAGAATTCTCGTTAAGACTTTTAACAGAGACGGTAAAATGAGAGAACAACGCTGTGTAGAATTAAGACGTCGTGTTGTAATTAATCGTTGCTGTTAATTGTTAAACTTATTAAATCTTATTTCATTTTGTTAAGAACCTCTTTTTGTAGTAAATTTGTATGCATATAGACCAAAAGACGTGGATTGGATGGGGGCTGTCTGAGCAAAACGAATGACGTAATGAATGCATATGAATCTAAGAGAGTTTTTAACGATTTCCAATCTAGCTAAAGTACGCAAATTATCAGTTTCGTAAATCTGTGATCTAGACTACAAAGATGCATTTTTAATTTAGTCGAATGATGATTTGAGCAACCAGTCTGTTTAGGTTAAACGAAAGGGAATTAATTTAAATAGTAAATTAAAGTTCTATAATTTCCTAAGCAGGGTCTTTAAATAAATACTGGAAACGTAACAGTTATATTGTGTTGTGTTGTGTTATGTTGTATTGTGTTATGTTGTGTTATATTGTGCTGTGTTGTGTTATATTGTGTTGTGTTATGCTGTGTTGTGTTATATTGTGCTGTGTTGTGTTATATTGTGTTGTGTTATGTTGTGTTATATTGTGTTGTGTTATGTTGTGTTGTGTTATATTGTGCTGTGTTATGTTATATTGTGTTGTGTTGTGTTATATTGTGTTATGTTATATTGTGTTGTGTTTTTTATATTGTGTTGTGAGTCATATTTTAAAGCATTTTCTTTTTATTCACTTGTTTATACTTAGTAGGTACATTCTATTTCTTATCTGTGTATGCAGTACAGCTATCCAATGATGCGATCGTGATCCTGTTTCTTTGTTGTGCGGCTAATCAAATTGATTCGTGATTGTGTCCGTGCCTAAGCTTTAGTGTGTGACTGGAATGAATATGGCACATGATACGTCTGTAGACACATTCACTTACCCATACGTCAAATACTGATACGTACGAACACATTCAATCAAACACACATACATGCATACACGTCTGAACTGCACAGCAAATGCCTCAATGTATGTATGAAGTATTCTTAAGTAACATTCATATTGAAAATAATCACACATACACGTCTGAAGTGCATAGCAAACTTTGATATTTTCTTGCATTATCTGTATTCCATGGCCATTGTTTTCCTATTTTTTTATAAAATGCGTGCTTCAATGTTTTCTGCTGAATTCTCCAGGTTCTTAATACATAGCCTATGTTGTTACTAACTCTGTTCTTTTTTACTGCTTATTTCCTTGGTCATGCCAAACAGCTTACACGTGATTTTTTTAAAAAATTCCTATATCTATCAGAAATGTAGCGCTACATTAGTGTAATGGCTTAAACTAAAATAATTAAATTTCTAAACGTGCTGGTAAATTTCAAACCAATAATATGGCCTGGCATGATGAACCTAATATAATTATCGTTATTTTTCAGAGAAGAAAAATATTTATGTCAGAAAGTCCCACTCCATTGCCTTCCTCAGTGGCAGCCAGATCGTCGTGTGGTGTAATGTTCATGACACTCCATTATATATCTCTTTTTAAATGTTAGCTGTTCAATGCGGGATATTTCGTAGACCCTAAAATAAACTTTATGTTATCTTCGTTAAAATTTTAAAAAGTCTCACTCTGCATGACACTTTATTGGTTGGTTCTTTATATTTTCCGATGTTCGTCACACGTTAGTATTTAGTCTACTCCTGAGTTGCGACAGGAGACCTTCATCTGTGTAATGTAATGATATTGAGAAATGCCGCATTCCGACTAGGAAAGGGAAATAACTCGTACTGAAACTCCCCAATTGCTATTTTCTAAAATATTTTCTGAACATTGGACAACGCCCGAAAAATGTTAGGGTTTTTTTTTTTGTTTTGTTTTGTTTATGTTTTTTTGTTGTCTTTTTCTGACAACTGTGTAGAGACTAAAAATCCACATCCTCCTCCCAAAATAAAAATGGCGTGATCTTAGTCTACAAGTCTGTACATGTCATGTAGGCTACCAGTGATACATGGTTAAATCGACTTTTTGGAATTTCACGTACAAAACGTATTTCTACGTTACACAGGCGTTTTCTTTTAGACAGACATTGTTGTGTGTTGGACAATTAATTTTATATGGTATGCTCAAATCTTCTGACATTACGTATGGTGTTATTTGTATTCACACTCATTTTTCTTGCGGCATGTTAAATTAGTTCTGTGCTAACATATATTGCCACTCTCCCAGCAGTCTCTTTAGACATGGTTCATTTTTGAGACGCTCGTTTGAGTCCAAAAGGCAGTCTAATTTTGATACTCTCTAGCTTGCCTATTTAAGTGTTTTACTGTCTGTTGTCCATATTTTAGTTTACTCTGGGTGACACTTTTTTGCAAAAAGGTCTGAGAGTACACAAGCTGAAGGATGTGGTCCCTTCATACAATACTAGGACTTTATGTAGACTTGCAATGGCCGGAATGGAAGATAACCTTGACCTGGAATTACATAACTAGGTCGAGGCTAAGTCTAATTAAGATGTAAGGACTGAAAAGCTTCAAGTTGAAAACAAGTGTTTTCAAAAGATTTAAAATAATCAACTCAACCTATTATTACTATTGAAGCTATTATTATTATATTTAAAGAATCATTATGAATTATGATTATTTTTGTCTTTTAATAACCTAATAAAAGCATAAGAATGTGGACGGACATAGCACAATCAGTATACACATATTTTAATTTTGCTTGCAAAGTAAACATTGTACTGATATTGCTGCCTGTTCAGAAGAATAACTTTTAATTAATATTGCAAGAAAGAAAGAAAAAAGAAAGCAAACAAAGACAACCGAAAAGAAAGAAAGAAAGCATGCAAAGACCTCTTTGATAATATGTCCGACGGGCACAGAGAACTGCAATCAAATAAAGTATGCATTCTGTTTGAACATTATCTCCCCTGGTTTTGCTCACAGTTCCAACAATTAGTGCAATGCTACTTCACACTTCTCCACAAAATCTAGAAACATGTAACTGTAAATGCGCTCGTTAGAGAGGAGGAAAAGGGTGGATTATCTCCCATGTGAGCCGTAGTCAATGATGCGCAGGATGAGGAAAGATAGTACACGGGCAATAACTAAGGGCTGCAACTCCAGGGGGGCGGCTTTTGACTGAGAAGAGTCACCTTCTCGAGGGACAGGAAACCAAGGGACAGAACCAGGACTAATGCGATTTGTTTTAATCAGTATTAGCTTTCGATGGCAAACTATACAACGGTTTCAGAGGACGGTGACAACAAACGTTGCTGGGGTCCCTTTGCTACTCCATTTTTTTGTGAAGAGCGGTAACTCCAAATGTTCGCTGCTTGCCTTTCGTGTTCTAGTCCCCAGTGTCAATAATCGTAACTGGTCTCAATCAGCTAAATGACCTTTTCGTCTGTAACTCTTCTGTGATCAAGCTTGAATTCGAAGGATGGAGGTGATAATATTATGACTAGAAAGTAGGTGCCGAGTGGTCAAGCTTGACCGAAGGATGGAGATGAGAATATTGTGACTGGAAAGAAGGTGCCGGATGGTCAAGCTTCACCGCTTCGACTTTTCGCTCGGTCAATTCTGCTATCGCTCCCACTCTTGTCTATAGTTCAGTGGAGTTGGGTGTGTTTGTATGGAGTAAACTTAGTTCAGTGGAGTTGGGTGTGTTTGTATGGAGTAAACTTAGTTCAGTGGAGTTGGGTGTGTTTGTATGGAGTAAACTTAGTTCAGTGGAGTCGGGTGTGGTTTTGTATGGAGTAAACTTAGTATCCACGTGATAAGGAATGGTGGAGAGGAGTATGATGAATGGACATTGGTCAAATGTTAAGCCTAAACGTCTGTTTTTGCACCCCATTTTGAAGTCATGAATGATTAGGGAAATTCAGATGAACTTCGTTATCATTTTCGTTACTTAGTCCTAACCTAGGAATTGTTCCGCGGAATTACAAAAATCGCTAACACCTTCACCTTTCATGTAAAGTGATTTTTTTGCGTATTACCCCCGCGCGCGCACGCCCCCCCCCCACACACATATACACACACGCACGCAGGCACGCGTGAGCACACACGCACACACATATCACCAGCACCACTACACGTCATCTTATTTTTTCTGTACTAAACATTTAAAGGTCCATTTGTTATCCCGTTTGTTTACGCTACTTTTTAACATGGATTAAGTTGACAGTGTGATGACGGAAACAATATGCATTTGTAACCTTGATAAGTACACCTTGCCCCTAAATAATTACCATTTTCTGAGATATAAAAAGAACGCACAGAAAATGTTTTCACCATAAATAATATGCCCCAAAGAACATTAATGTTCATAAGTATGATACAACATACTTCGAAAGAGAGTGAAGATATATATATGTCGACAATATCGGCTGAAGTTGGGGGGGAAAAAAACGGCGTTTGCCGGAAGAAGCTTCTCACAGAATCGACTGATTTGGCCTAATTATTAATGAGCAAGAAAAAATCGGAAGTTATTGAGTATAAATAAATAATGAATCATAAATAAATCAACATAGCGCAACTACAAAATGCCATTTAAAATACTTAACAATCCTAACTGCAATTTAAAATAGAAAAATATATGCGTCATACGCAAGATGTATGGGAAGTAGATTATGACCAATAGTTTAGCTGTTTAGTTTAAATGACACACAACACTCCATGTATTCTCAAGAGAGATGCTGTACACGCAGTGTAAGTTTACTATCTATTAGCATAGCGCTCTTTCGAGAGAAGAAAACAAACACTAAATTATTAGTGAATATACATGTACTGTCTTCGTGATGGAAGGGTATAATTTTGCAAGTCAGCTTCGTATATTCAAAAGGTATGCTGACAAGAAAAGCATTCTAAAAACATCTTCCACTTGTAGAGAAAACAAACCAGTTTCATTCTAATACGCTGCTAATAATTATATATATACACTTTTCACGACCTGAGCACAGCAAAAATAATCTTTGATCTAATTTTGACAGAAATCCGAACTGATGTTAGAGAAAATACTAATCAATCACAAATGCCGTGTGCTAGTTCTTTTGCCGCAACAAACTACTTCGATAAATTACAAATAAACATAATACGACAGCGCGGAAGTAAGCTAAAGGAAATTAGAATTCGGCCTCACCAGTTCATACCATTTTACTCCATTAAAACTCGATGCTCTGTGAGAGATCTATTGTGCCAGTAAAAAGTTAGTAATAATCACTCCTGATCACAATATAATATTAGTTTGCCATTACTATAAAAAGAACTCAGCTGTTTTTAACTTATCTCTAATTTATGTTCGCTTTTCCAAATTAAGACGTAATAGATAGTAATAGGCATTCTTCATAGGTTTTAATTAGCACATCTTTAACTTATAACGGAATTTTAATATGACGACTCGACAAATATTACGACATTCGTCACATAATTAACATATCTTTAACTTATAATGGAATTTTAACATGACCACTCGACAAATATTACGACATTCGTCACATAATTAGCACATCTTTAACTTATAATGGAATTTTAATATGATGACTCGACAAATATTACGACATTAGTCACATAATTCACATATCTTTAACTTATAATGGAATTTTAACATGACGATTCGACAAATATTATGACATTCGTCACATAATTAGCATATCTAACTTATAATGGAATTTTAATATGATGACTCGAAAATATTACGACATTCGTCACATAATTAGCATATCTAACTTATAATGGAATTTTAATATGATGACATCGACATATATCACGGCATTCGTCACATAATTAACGTATCACTTACCTTAATCTTCGTTTTTCTTTTGACAACGAGGATCTAACATATATGGTGGCATTCGTCACATAATTAGCATATGACTAACTTATACTCCTATTTTAAAAATGTGATCACAACATATATCACGGTATTCGTAGCAAAATTAGAACACTTCTACTCGTTTTCTTTTAAGATGACGCTCGACATCAACGTAGATCACGGCATCCATCACATAATTAGCATAATTATACTCATTTTCTTCTAAGATGACGACATCAATATATCTCATGCTGCACCCGTCACATAATTAGCATATCACTAACTTAGGCACGTTCTTCAGCACCATGTTATCAACATATATCATTCTACATTTATCATATATCGTATATGTCGCATATCATTCACGTATACTCTTCCATATCACAAATATTGTTAATGGTTAATGACTTGGTTGGGTATAAATTAACAAATCGAGACAGGCTTTAAAATTCTGTAATATGATATTCTAAGCTGTAGAGCATGCAGAACAGCCTTGTTAATTAGTCCTAATATTCATAATTAAATATATTATAATTGCTGGACGCCGGTAATTGTTTTTTTTAGACACGACTATAGCGCCTGACCAAAATTGCCGGCAGGAGACTAGATAATTAAAAGGGTCATTATGATTAATTTTAGTTCTTAATGTATAAGAACATAACCTCCTGAAACCTGTTCACAGAAATGTATTGCCTTTTGTAAATTTATCAGTTAATGAAGAAGTCTTGGAACATATATGCAGCATCTAATTTTTCACTGTAACTGTTTGTAGCTATTAAAATGTTACCAGTTACATTCATCTGACTTTCATTTCTCCAACTCGTCAATCAGACATTATATTCTATAGCGACTCTGTGGGTCTGGTAAAGCAAGCACTTTCTAGAGTTTGTTTCTAAAATACCCCACGTTCAGTATTTCAATTTGCCAGTGTGGCTATTTCCTATGATAACAAAGGGCAGATGCATTACATACCACTTTTTACAGTTGAATTTACCACCAAAAAAAAATGTCATTTGAAAAGGAATTAATCGGTCTAAGATGCTCAACTCACACCATTTTCATTAGATGACTTATACCTATGCTGTTCAATAAAAATAATTATAGAAAATTAAGAAAACTGCTATATTAATTAATAAAATAAACACTTTCGTAACACTACGCAAAATTAAACAGTCACCAAAATAATAATTATTTCATAAATATACGGTTAATAAAACGGAAACACGACAATAGACAAGCAGCAACAAAAAATAAATATAACAGAATTTAATACAGTAGCACATGAACAGTTAAAACAAATTTAAAAAATCAAAAGATTAAGAAAACAGAACACAGCTATGTAATACAGTAAAAACTGAAGCACCTGGCAACATTATATAAAAGAAGTAAGCTCGCTAACAGAAATAAAATTATATAACAGAATTAAGCAGGTTAACAGAAATAAAATTACGTAACAGAATTAAGCACTCTACAAAAAAAATGTAAATGATTTAAGCACAGTAAAAGAAAGAAAAATCACGCAAAAATATCAACTGCAAAATGATAATTAGAAATGAAATTACAACAAATTAAATACAAGTATAGAGAAGAAAGAAAGAAAGAAAGAAAGAAAGAAAGAAAGAAAGAAAGAAAGAAAGAAAGAAAGAAAGAAAGAAAGAAAGAAAGAAAGAAAGAAAGAGCAAACACATAATAATATTTTTTTTTTTAAAAACCGAAAGAATTAACAAAAATATAACTTTCGTTGTTACATCCCTCATACTCATACACCACGGCACAAACGCACGAACGCACGCATACACACACGCGTGCGCATCGATCCCTGTCTCTATCAAAACTGCGCATGCTCTGAGGACGAAGTCGTAAGGTATCAGGCAATCTTCGTCAGCAATTAGAGTTTGTTTAAGACGTGTCAGCCGGACGTGTGGTCAAGAGTTCGTCTTGGCGAACTTCTCAACGCTGATTTGAACTCCTCTAGAAGTGGAAGGCTTTCGATTAACAGACAAAAAAACATCACTTAGACACTATGGAGCCATTGCTTATAAAGGTTAATTGTTTCACTGAGGTTCCGTAATCTGCAGTAAGGGAGACTATTGTTTCTCGGGCAAGGACTGCGTACATGCAGTTCCATAAAGGTGCGCGCAGTTTCTATTGTCTGTCTGTGATTATCTCTAACATTCTCTCTCTCTCTCTCTCTCTCTATATATATATATATATATTGTGTGCATGCGTGTGTGCGTTTGTTTGTTTGTGTGTGTACTATTTGCCCTTCACTCTCTCTCGATAAATATTGTGTGCATGCATGTCTCTCTCTGTGTGTGTGTGTGTGTGTGTGTGTGTGTGTGTGTGTGTGTGTGTGTTATGTCTGGTGCTCTTTATTGTATAAGTAATGGCCGTGACGGTGGTGATGACTAATTCCTTTAATAAGTTCAAACCAATTTCAGTTCACAAACTTTCACTAGGCATATTTACTAAAATGCATGACACACTTTACCGATTGTACTCTTTAAGACGTGGCCGGGTGGCAATTCAAATCCAAGCGCCAAATAATAAATCATAAGAAGAAGAAAATCCAGTATGACACGATATAGGTTCTGAAGGCTCATTCACACCAGAGTTGTGTTAAGGACAAGTCGTCTGTGGTCACGTGAGCAAACAATTTTATCAGGTCGATCTGATACGCAGTTTGAACATTTAGTCTCAGATTAATCTCATATCCTGAGTAGTATTTGTATAAACATTTTTTTTAAAAACCTTCGGGCTACTTGTAAGAGTCTGCTAGTTCTGTCGTTCTGTCTTAAGGATCTTTTTCAATACAGTGCCCAAAGTTCGCGTATCGTTATCAAGAAGGGCAGTGAGTCCTTTTTTTTTTTTAGGCGAATGAGCCATTCAGAGTAGTTAAGGACAATTTAATAATTGCTGAAGCGTAGGCTGACGTATTTATATGTATGCTCTCATGTGTGTGCGTGTAAATAGTAGATAAGGAAAGGTAAGTTATCAGTAAGCTACAAGTTCGGGCTATACACGTGGACGGGACATCGTAAAAAAAGTAATGTGTATTGTGAATGACAGCTGTCACTTACGGGCCAAAGAATCGATGCTTATGTTGGGCAAGCTTATGCAAATTTGCTTTGCACTTTTGTAACTATTATACATATTAACCCTTTCAATGTTGATTCATTTTAAACAGTTCAAAACAATCACCTAAACTGATGTAAGCAAACACATTAAATTAATATTTGATAGAGCGAAAACTACTTTGCGCACTAGAAGTTGCTGATTTTAACTAATATAAATGTTATAAGGTTTTGCCAAATCTATTTCAAGAAAACAAGCAGATTTACATTTATTTACAATTTAATTCAAATGAATATCTCTAAGGAAAATTTTCAGTCAGGTAACTACTCAATTTACCTCCCCTTATCCCTATTCTCCCCTACTAATTTCATTGGGTGGGGTGGGGATGAAAAAGAGAATGGGCAACAAGACACGACATATTATATTATCCGAGCTAGCTGGCTGTTTTGAAATGTTTTGGAAACCGCAGTATAAGCAGCATGTACGGCAGAATACAGACTAGTTTGTTGTTATTTTTACCTTCCTTCTTTTAATTTAATTTTTAGTAATATGTTTGGTGGTGCCACAAGTATTTTAGCCACACTGTGAAATTTAATTTCTGATCGCAGCAAATCAAATATACTTCCTAACGTCCCAGGCCCAGCAAACAAGCAGATCACTTTTAAACCCGGTTTAATTCCTGTCTCGTCATAACCACACGGTTGCGGAGATTACTTTCTCGCCGGTCATAAATTCACATCATTCCACTGGCAACCTCTGAGTCCGTCCTGCTGATCCCATGATGAAAACGCGCCTGGACGTAGAGTAATCTCCCCTGTTCCCTCTACGCTCCACTCTGGTTTTCCGCAGACTCACTGACTTCCTACTAGCAGGACGCCATGTAAAACAAGCAGTGGGAAGAAAATCGTATACCGAGTGATCGGGCACCCACGTGACACGCGTAAACTGTAAACCGTGTTTACGTACATCGCTATGACGACGCCAGTTTGAATGGGTTGAAATTGGGAATTAGGTGGGGAGTTGGGGTGGTAGGGTGTGAGGGATAGACTTCGTGGTTGGGTTGTGCCTGCCGGCAGAACAGCAATTAAATCAACTCCATTAGTAAGGGTGGAGTTTTGTTCACATCAATTTGATTAACAAAAAAAAAAAAAAAAAGAGGTAAAAGCACAAATCTGAACTTCTTCTTTTAAAAAGCAATTTAAATTTACTTCTTCATTTTCTTTTTGTTTGTGGCAAGGTAGGAGTGTTTCTTTAATTTCTCTGAGTCGTTACTTTGTCGGACAGCTATTTTTTTTACTGTTTATTTCATCTAAATTTTACCTTCTATTTCAGGCATGAATAATAAAAATAAAAATAATAATCGCACGAATTCCAGAAAAAAAAAGATACTGGGCAAAGTCAGACGAAATTAGCAATAGCATTATTGGAAACCTATCCTAACCATTTTTTTTTAGACGAATGTCTGGAGGAACGAGTCCTCACTCTGACAATTAGAATGTACTTGTAATCTAACCTACACCAAGCGCTCTTTAGCATCCACATTAATAACGCCGGGAGCAACTTCTACATATTTTGTTATTTTACAATCCAGTCCAAATTTAAAGCTAAACGTTGCCGCTTCCACGGGGAGACAAAATGGCAGCAATGTTGATATTTCGAGATGGACAGCTTCCGGTACTTGTGTATGTTATCTTATACAGAGTTCTCTGCTCCTGGAGACGAGTTTACACTCAGCTTGAAAGCTTTCTTCTTCTTCCTCCTCCCCACCCCCTCTCACCTTCAACCCTGCCTAAAATTTCCCTGCAATTGTGTTTGCTAGGGGTAAGATTTGTTTGCAACACTGAGAACGTGGCAATAGTTGACATAATACGCAGACGTACCTTATGGAATGACTAGTACTTACACGAAGACTTAAAAGTATGCAGTACCAATCAAGAAAGGGGCGGTGTATTAAATAGTTGATTTACATGATAGATTTTATCCCCATTCGCAATACAACAATATCTGTGGTATTTCATTTTAGTAACATTAAAAGTAATTGTTAGACAGAGATAAAAATTCAATAATTATAATGTTTGGGTGGGTATTTTTGTTGTTGTTGATTTTGCTTGTTTGTTTAGTGTATAATCAATAATCTACAAATTATTAGAAAGTAACATTATTTATTAATGTGTTAGACACTTTGGAAGATTATGCATTTAAGGACCTGTTGGATGGTTTATTTTGTTTGTTTAGTGTACAATCAATATACTTAAAACTCGGGCTAGCCGGTCAAATTAACAGTTAATGACAGTGTTAGAAGATCACAACTGTCTGCTCTTATAGATCAATAATATAATTTTACTGGACATCACAGTATCCCCCCTATCTGATCTTGAACGAGTACAAATATGTAGCCGGACCTGTTACGTAATTTCTATTCATTCAACCCTTAAGATCGTAAAATCTGCCATTGCAATAAGTCATTGATATGTGTACGTGTTTAAAATAACGGCTTTTATAATAACATCATGTGACAATGCACCCCTTCATTACAGGTTATGATTATTATTATTAATAATCATCCATAACTAATTACAAGTGATGGAGAAATTTTCATTTATGTTTATTAATAATTCTCCCTGAAGACACCATTCATCGCTCACTTGGTGGATTAATTGTAAGGGTGTAGTACAGGTCTTCTCTCTTTCACAACAATAAGTCAGACGTTTTACTGTCACACAATATTTTCGCAGGTGGAAACTTCTTTCTAAAGGAGTAACAAATCCATCTTTAATTATATTTAATAATCCACCCACTGTCACTCGAACATATGTTTTATTAATATGTGTAAGAAGGTTAATAAATTTAACAATATTTTTTTAGATCAACAATCGAATATACATATATATAAGTATAATGAGAAGATTATTTGACATCAATATTCCGTGAAACAACATTCAAGTAATTCCAATACTTACTCAGTCTTGCATCCTAACATATAATCCCTTCAATATTCAGTGAAACAACATTCAAGTAATTCCAATACCTACTCAGTCTTATATCATAACACCTAATTCAGCAGTCAGACTAGTATCAACATAAATCTCAGGGGTTTTCTAATCATAGAAGAAATGAAATTATAGATTTATATGATAATAGTTTGTACATAACCGGTTAAATGACGGAAGCTGCAACAAGCAGGTTGTAGAATGTTCCAACACTGTAGATCCCTGAAGACTAATCTAGGCACACGTTCACTGTATTAGCTTCTTGAGTAAGCAATCACAGTAACGAACTTCTAGCACTTCCAGGAAGTTCCACAGTGGAGTCAGGCACACTTGCCGATGCACACAAACAGGGTGCACTGAATCTACTCATCTGCCACACTCCAGGATGGAAACTTCTCGAATCCCCCACAAGCGTACAAAAGGGAAACAGAGAAAGGTTTGCTCTGCTCCTTTCTGAAACATCATATCAGAGAGCAATGCTAAGTTCCAAGTTTAATCATCTCTATTCTCCATTCTCTCTTAACAATCATTCTCAACTTACAATTCTTGCAAGAGTATCTATTAGCCTGGTATATCCGTGCAACATAATAAATACAACATAATCAATTACAAATTTGTTTCTGCTAGAAACAATCTCATGTGTTTCACATATTATGTACAAGTATCATAATTATAATTCACAACTGTAGGAATAATAGTCTTTTTAAATAATACATTTTTACATCAAATTACAAATATAATATATCAATAGCAAAGTGTACAAAATATTTCTAAGTCCTTTCTTTCTCAATCAACCAGTTAAATAATCATTGAGCTAATGTTTGCCTTTTCATGACCGGACTTGAGTTACGTCAAAATCAAAGTGATTGGAATATAGAACATTCTTCAACAGGTAAGTTTGGGTATTTACCCATTGGCTAGTTCGTTATTTATAATCTTAAACTATTGGATAACAAAAATTACTCATCTAGATTACTGGTTTGGATTACAGCAGCAAGTTCTAACATATTCTTTATCTAAGTTGTTATTTTAACTCTGGTACTTACAAAAGTATTGTCATACGCAGTACCTGAAGGTCAAGTCATGTTGACATTTAACAAACTATAAAATAATTAAGTTTAAAATTAGGGACAAGCAAATTTACTTCACCCCAAATCAGTTTTCTAGTTTCTGAATATTGCAAAAGAACATTTCAATCACATGACTAACAATTTAGTCTCAACATACAAACAAATCAAAAATATATTCTTTCAAACACGATAAAAAAGATAGATTCAAATAATTGAAACGGGTCAAGTTTATATTATATGAAATGGCCTAATATCCATTCGCTTGATTTCAAACAACTATTAATTTATTAATGAAAGATACTAATCCCTTTAATAAATAAAAATGCAGAGATAAATAAATAGACATAAATATTTTCGACACTTGTCTCCCCATTCTTCTTGATAAGCAGCTATAATTTAATTCTGTAATAGAGTCCTTGCAAATACTTGAATAAACACACACACACACATATATACGTATATATAACATACAAATTCAAACTCTTATATACGCATATAGAATTAGATAATTAAGATTAATAGCAAGACTATAGGGACACATAGGCAAACTATATGAACAAATAAAACACAGAGAAAAAGGAACTAGACAATATTATGTTTGATCTGTCTTGATTTTATTCAGAATGATGATATTCTCCTGGCCCACGACAATATTAGGGCACGTCAACCTCGCTGCGCGGGACAAAAAATTAAGATGCAAAGATTGACCATACAACTATATTTTAAAGGAACACAAATTACTGTCACAAAACGCACTCGAATTTTCTCGGTCTTTTCCTCAGAATGCAATCTGTCTCTCGCAGGGTGATATTCTGAGGATTCCACCTTTATGGAACCACCTTTCTAAGAGAGTACAAGCTACTAGATGACATATATGATCTCTAAGAGAGTACAAGCCACTAGCTGACACATATATAATATATATATGATCTCCATCGTTCTAAGAGAATACAAGCTACTAGATGACATATATATGATCTCTACTCCATTCTAAGAGAGTACAAACTACTAGATGACACATATATATATATGATCTCTATTTTTGGGTAACATTAATGAGGGTTACAAATAGCAATATCCAAACAAACAAATACTCTTACAAATAAAATTACACACCACAAATCGCGTCTTTGTAATTAGAGATCCCTTCAATCTTTGAAACACACACTCCGATTGGTTACATGTGTCAGTATATATCAAAATGGCGGATATAGTCAAGGTCGAGTAGTATTGGAATTTCTTTTACCTAAACTTGTAAAAGAATAGCCTTGCAAAGTGCATATTCCCTAGAAAGTAAAAACAAATCAAGGTGTGCACACATAATTACCTTTTAATTATATAGTTTGTGAGTTTGTTCCTTTTTCCGCTACGTATGTTGTCACTATTCGAATGTCGTCTGCATTATGTCAACACTAGTCTCGTGCTGGTTTGCCTATCATCTGAAGATGAATTTCTTTTGATTATGAACTAATCTTCAAATATCGTACATAGTGCATATTATCTAACATTTTAAGACTGACAAAGAATATCAGTCTTTTGCTTTATATATTTGTTGCATTATAATAATTGTACTTTATGATAAGTTTTGTCACCATGTCATTCATTGTATTTGTAATAATGGTCGATACTTGGTAACCCTAACCCAAGTCTATCCCAATCTAGGTATTTTCCAGCTTTCATTTGTCTAAAATTTGATTTAGCTATCGCTACCATATGCCCTCTATGTGTTTCATTATAATCTTTGGATTCTGCTATTACAATTTTATGTGGTTCATTCTAATACCACAGCAATTCACTGAGTACACCAAAGAGTAAATTCCTCTAACCATCGCAGTTAACTGTCGATCTGTTTGTATTATAATAATTCCTGCAGTTGTAAACAGTATGGCCTTATTTTGCTTTATTATTGTCATTGTTATACAGCTTCTTTATGCAATCATAATAATTTGACATAAGCTGACCCATTATAATTGATATACATTATTTGATGTGCTGGCTGATATTTACGTTACACTTTTCGCTCAATCGACACCTCATTGTCAGAATCAAATCACACTGTTAACAAAATAACATTTCATTTTGTTGTTGGTGGTTATTTTCTTTGTGTGTGTGTGTTATGTTCTAAGGGTCTGGTTAGCTAGATACACACACACACACACACACATGCTATATTTTAATTTGTGGATATCTTGTTTATCATAAATTATCTTAATTTAATGTTTAGCCTAATTAATTTTATTGTATTATTATTAAAAATATTTGCATTACATATATATCTTCATCATATTTTTAGTTGTTAACTGTTTAGAGAATAAGCAGATATTTCTTTCACAAATTAATCACTGCAAATGTGTATAAACTAGTCATATTTACTCTTACTGTAATTCTATATAGTTTAGTATTGTTGAAATAGGTGAATGTATGTTTGTGATATCATATATATGTACTTTTGTTTGTTATCCCTAGCTGTATTATTATTAAATCTGTTGTTACAGAATGCTCACTCGTACTAGTGCCCGTCTTGCTGTGAAAGCCAAAGCTTGGATCCCAACACAATCAGAATGGACTTTAGCCGTGCAGTGTGTGCAGTCTGAGGAAAAGGAACGAATTGGACGATTTATCTTTAAGAAGGATGCTAAGTCTGCTTTAGTAAGTGTCTTTAATGTTTTAGTCTACATAGTAAAGGTTTGAAGATCTTATTAAGTGTACAGCTAGTGGCAAATCCACTGTTGCTTAGTACTGGGAAAACTAGTTGTAGATTTTTAGTTGCCGCTGATTAATATGTTCCATTCTAAAGTTGTATTAAATCATAAGTTACATCCAAATTATTTTATATTGAAACTTTTATGGTTTAAAAAAAAAAATCAATAAATTTATAGTTGTTTTGTTTTTAATATAATTTTGTTGTTAAATCCTTTGTTTTTCATGAGTTATTATATTTTTTTAAATACTAACATTACATTTAACCTAACGAGCTTAAAATAGGCAGCACGTGTAAACAGTTCTCCTCTCTTTGGTTGAAGCATTGATTTTTATCTTCTTGGGCCTCATGTCATACTATTCAATCTCAGGTTTGATTATACTTGATTCAAGGCATGGAATATTTTAAAATATTTTATACTGACTTTGGATGGAAGCAGATTTGGATGAAACATCACTTATGATGGCACAATTTATTCATATGATTTAATTTGTTCTTAGTATACTAGAACTAGAGCTTCCATATAATCACTAATTCGGATTCATTTTCATGCACCAGTTTGCTTACAATGTTCTCCTCTCATTGTTATTAATAAATAAATGCTTTATCAGTATCAAGGTATTTACTTGAATTTTTACTGTGTAATTGTCATTGTATAATTTGCACACATCTTAGAGCTTTCTGAATTTTAATTTTCATTGGTTTTATTTCTTTTTGCTACTATAAACTATAATGTAAAACTTAATGTTATGCATGTCTAGTTTGTTGTTTATCTAGAGTCTAAATATGCTATTTTCTATCACATGTGCACTATTAGTCTGGAAGTACACCTCCCGCTACCCCAGATCATAAGTAAATGTTTTGATTGATAAGCTATGGCTTCAAAACTGTTCCATAAATAATTACATCATGGTAGTTGGTAGATAAGATCTTTCTTTCATTTTTATACATTAATTTATTAGCCTGAAACAGGTGGTAGGTTGGATATTAATAAAGTCCATAGTTATTGCTGTTGATTTATATAAACTAACATTGTAACAGAAACCTGATTTAAGAATGATTTTTTTTTTCTGTATTACTATTAGTCATGAAATTGTTCCAATAATTTGTTGCTTAAGTAATAATATTATGGAAGATATGTATAGATTTACATTTTCACATGTATTTCATATAGTGGATTTTGTAGCTGACAAGAAACATTGCTAAATCTAATAGTTCAACTAGAACGGACTAATGTGTAACATAACAAAGAAACCTGTGCATTAAAAATAATTATTATGCATAGCTTGAGTTACTAATCATTTATAATTATATTAGATTCCACTTTTTCTTTGACTTGGGAATACAAATTACGACATGATAAGTCCAGTATAATAAGATGTGGATGAAGAAATAATTCTGTAAGAAGTTTTAGATACAGTAAATAATTTATCTAAAGAATACAGGAAATGATAATGAATAGTTTGAAAAAGATATATACAGTGGCGACTAGTCTATTAAGAAAATGAATTGTGGTGTTTTTTTTTAAATTTTAGACTAGATTTTTATATATTTTAAAGTATATTTTTATTGTGAAAAAGATTCATTAAAATTTGAAACTGACAGTTGATAATAATATAATAATAGTAATAGCAAATTTTATCATACTGAATTTGGGAGTACATATTTTAATATTTTCAAATCCTTGAAATATGCTTGCACAATTATTACTCATGTATTTACCATAGTCTGATAGTGAGCAGTAGACATCAGGGTGATTTAATCATAATGAGCCTATCATATTTTGACAATGCAGTACTGACAATATGTCAATTTGTAAATTACCTCACTCAGCTGGAAAATGGATATTATTTTATGAGATCTTCATGCTAGAACTAGTTCATTGTAAATTTATGCATTATTAGCAAATTTATGGTCATTCATTTTGTTCTAACTTTATTGTCAGAGTAGATGTACTTACAAGTTGTTACCATGAGTTTCTTATGTATTATATGTAAATTTTAAAATATGTGATAATGAAATATTTTTGTTTTTAAGCTTATTAATGAAAATAGGTGTTTATTTATTAATTAAATTTGGTTTTAAAAAAATCTTTTGTTCTGATAAATCCCAATTGGTGAATTATAAGGCCCAGTGATTATATTCAATATAGAATGCTATATCTTATTTTATTCTTATCATTGGCAAGTACCAGAGCACAGTTTTGATACTTAAAATCTGTGTGTTCTTATGTGCAGATAGGTCGGCTTCTCATACGACGTGTGGTATCCTCAATGTTGGGCATACCTTATCGGTGCATAAAACTTGCTCGCACAGACAAGGGCAAACCTTACATTCTAAGTTCAACAGATAGTACAACACCTCGCCTTAATTGCAACTTCAACATTTCACATCATGGTGACTATGTTGTGATTGCTGCAGAAGCTGAAAAACTTGTTGGTGTGGACATTATGAAAGTGGAATGGCCCCGTAAGTATTTTATATCATTATTAAAATTTAGACATGTCACATTTCTTTAGGGTTTAGATTTTATATGACACATTAATTTTAACAGAAATTATTGTTTGAAGTAATATTTACAATATGTATGGATAACATTTTTTATATATAACAGTAACACATTATTATTCAAGGATTACACTTTATCTTTGATTTGGCACACTCAGAGGACAATAAATTAAAAGCTAATCAGAGCCAAAACAGTACAAATAGTTTTATTTTGATTTTAAAGTACTGTTATTTACATTATCTGATCCAGTTCTACTTCTGGTAAAAAAAAAAAAAATTGGTTTCCTACTTTACCGTAATGCATAAGTTAAATGTGAATCAGTAGATAATTGATAATTCCTTTTATTCTAAAAGTGCAGTTTTATTATATTAAAGTTTCAGAGACTGTAATCTAAACTTAAAATTAACAGTTTTGGTACATCCAATATGTACATGGACAGAAATTTCAAGCCACTCAGTTTTAATGAACATAGTACATATTCATCATGTAATTAAATGCATTTAGATCAGCCGTGCGTTCAATAGAGCTAACGGCGGCGTAACGTTAGCGGCGAACGTTAGCTCTCGCTATTGAACGCCTAGTTGTACGGCAAACGTTTCAAGATGGCGGAAGATAAAGTCGAGGCAAGTTTCGTTTCTGTAATTGTTGATGAGCTGACCGAAGATATAAATTTCATTAATGATACTGGTGAAAAATGTGCGCGTATTGTTGCATTGAACATTGAAGCTGCATCAGCATTAAAAACATCGCAGCCCTCAGTTCGAATAACGAACTATTATCATGTGAAAGTATCATACCAACGTATTCTGACGTGGATTTTAAGGCACATTTTCAAATGTACAGGGACACGTTTGAGGTAAGATAATTTACAGTTTAATATCGTAGGCACGTTTACATATTGGTTCATAATTATTTAAAATAATATTCAGTCTGTGTGGTTTTATATATATTAAAAATATTTGTAGTAATATGTACAGTACAGGCAATGCACCAATAATACATTTGCCATAATTGTTTGTGATTAGATTAAGATAATTTTCTTTTAAACCAAGTAATACGAATGCTAATATTAGTGTTGTACTAATTAATGGTTTTAAAACAAAATTTCAAATATATTTATTTATTATTAATGACTAATTAATGATTAATACACTATATATACTAATATAGGCTAACTAAGCATGTGATATACTATATACATCTACTGTCCACATGTATTATTTTTTTTAAAAATAAATTTCACATAGATCTGTACTATGTTAAATATGACCTTAGTGTACAATAGAATTTATTGTTAGTCTAAAGTTCTAAACTTAGCAAATATTATAGCAAGATCTTAGCTAAAGTTATAATAATTAACATAAATATAATACTTAGTCTATTATTACCCTAATTGTGTTAGTTAATTATTATTGAAACATTTCAACTAGAATTATTAATGGATATTTCATATAATATACATCTGTGCTTTATTAATGATATTAGTGTGTAATAATAAGTTATTACTCTAAAGTTCTAAACTTAGCGAAAGGTGTAATAATTAACATTTAATAAAGACATGATTATCACCAGTCTGCAGGTTATTATAAATTAAAACTGAAATTATTGAAAAATAGAATACATTTTTATATTTCTAGCATTGATGATAAATATTTGTGCACAGAACTGTTAGTCTTAAGTGGATTGTTTTCAGCTATTTTGAGAACACTTGTAGCAGAAAAAAAAAGTAGTATTTTGATTATGTATTCAGTATAGTTTATGTTTATAAACTGCTGTGTACTGTAGAATTCTTGAATTATTCTTAAAATAAAATTAATTCTTGTTAAAATTTGTATAAACTATGATTAATATATATCATATATATACTTGTTAATGTACACAATACTAATTTCTATCAAAAACAGGAACTGTGTGTTTGGCTTTCCAGACCATTGACAAAAGAGAAAAGAATTCCATTGGAGAAGAGTTGTCTGCAAAACCCTCAGTTTTGGGGATGCATACACGAGTTGGCCAGGATCAGTGCATGATTGCAGAGTATTTAAAAACAGCCCATTGATGAAGGAGCTTGAAGATAGCACATTTCCACAAAATATCACCTAATTGGTGATTCTGCTTACCAACTGACAAATTGTATGTTGTTTCCCTTTAGAGACAATGGTCATCTCACATCAGTTGAGAAAACATATAACAAAAAACATTCATCAACCAGAGTTGAAGTGGAAGGATCAATTGGGCTTTTAAAAGAAATTTTCCGTAGATTAAAATATCTTGAGATGTTCCAGATTAATGATATTCCATCTGTTATTATAGCAGCCTGTGTTCTTCATAACTTTATAATTGAAAAATCAGGTGTACATGAGGAAGACATTGAAATAGGTGACCAGACTACTCAGCAGGAAATCACTGATGGCCAAGATATACAAACTGGTGTAACTAAAAGGATGGATATTGCAAATTTACTTTTATAACCTCAACATGGATTTTTTTTTTAAAAAACAAGAAAGGATATATAAATTTATAATTGCAAGGATTTTGGTTGATGAGGCCAGTTATTAAACTGACTTTAAGTGTTTTCACTTGTTTATTTACTAGAGATTAACTTGAGTTTTTTTCATTTTTTATTTTAGTATATCCATTCAATCCAGGCATGCATGCAAACATTACCCAACAGTGAAACGTGTATACAAAATGCATAAAAAACACTATATATTGGCATTGATTTTATTTTTTCTTCACTTAAATTTTTCATTTTTTGGAAATTGCCTCTATCAGTTGTTCAAGTATCCCATTTCTTTCTTTAGTATTTCTATTGATTTTTCCTGTTGTTCCCTAACTTGCTCAAAATGTCTGTTTTGCTCATCTGCAAATTGTTTGAAACAGACAGGCAGTTCTTCCCGATTTCTTTTCAGTCTTTGGGTTTTCTGTTTTTCTGCCCGAGGTGATGTGCTGGTGATTTGTTTTTGTGGTGGTCCACAATCTACTATACAGGACTTCTCAGAATGTTGGTTATCTGAAAACATTACAAAACAAAAGAAGAGCATTGAAAGTATTGCTTAAACCTTATGCAAATCTTGGTTTATGATTCTGAGCAACTATGTAAACTTAAAGTGTAGACTGTTGAATAAAGGACAATCATACTGACATACTGTACTCACTTGTCATATTTTGTCATTAATATACTAAGCACAGCATGGGATGATCATGTTGACTTATTGAAATCACTTATTATTAAAATTATTGAAAAGTGTGCATCCAAAACAGAAATTCTGGTTGCCTTACTATTTTATTAGATTTAATTTGGGGGGAATAAATTAAATTCTTTGAATAAAGATCCAATCTGCAACATGTTTAGATACCAACTCAGATGAAAAATGTCTATTGATATTTTTAGGTTTTAAAAAAAAAGACAATTCCCATAAAGTGTACAAACAAATTAATTTTAAGTACATGTACAACTACAAAGACACTAAATCATATAGAACAAAAAATAAATTTAAACAAAACAGAGGCCAGTCCTTTCCTTCTCTAAATTACATTTCAAAGATTAACAAAATTATACAATGTACTTTTAGTAGGATAAGATTACAATGCAATGTAAGATATGAATATAGAAATATGAATCTCTGCAGAGTAGGATATGTTTATGGAACAATCAATATCATTCATTCTGAGTCTGCTGCTGGCTATATTTAATTAATGTACATGTATTAATTTAATGAGGGTTACCTTCTGTGGTTGAAATGGTGATGTTTTGTATGACAGATGTTCTCCATACACATTTTTATAATGTTTGTCTGAGTGTCATTCTACATTTACCCTATTGCCACACAATAATGAACCTATCACCTGGTGGTGACCACCACAACACAAACTGTCTTGCTAAAATTATCATACTATATCAAATTATAAAACAATTCTTTAAAAACATATTGTTAAGAACATAGTTATAGTAATATTGTATATATCTTACTTTGCATGCTTTATTTCAAGATATATATATATATATATTATCAAGATGTAATAAGTTATTGTATAAGGCAAAAATGAGTAAAGAATTTAATATAAGAGTATTTCATGTCATTTTATTTCCGAGTTTAATAAAACAAGCATTTTGGGGGTGGAAATCAGTTAACAATTATGAAAAATACCACTTTTATTAAATCAATCAGCTTAGGGCATGCATTTATTATTTAGGATGAAGGTAAACCAATGATCAATTTGCATTATGCATAAATGAATTAATAAACATATTCACAAAACAAACAAAGTACAATTTTACAAACTTTAATATGTTTTAAACAGCTTATTTTGTTCATTTGGTCTTCTCTACCCAGTATAATTTAAATCTTATATTAATCGAAGTTTCTATCGATGGCAGCTGTGAATATTTTTTTTAAAATACCAAATAATATTTATTTCAAATAAACATATTATCATATAACAATCAATTATAATTACAAACATTGGAAATCAGCTTGAACAAATTTCTTTAAATAACGGAAAGCAATGCACGCAAACTCAAACTGTTAACTTGTGTAAAACTATAATCGTCAAGTATTAATTTCATAAAAAGGAGACGTTAAGATTTTAATTCAATAAATAAAGTCCACAAATTATAATTTAAAAAATTGTCAAAAACACGTATTCATAATATCGGTAAAAAGGAGAACCATGCTCTCTGGTAAGAATTATACGTCTCGTGTTATTACTGTTATTGTGTTAATGTGTTATTGAGGTAGAAGTGTGATTATAAATGAGCACCACATATAATCGCATTGATTCAGACCATTTTTTAATTACTTTTTTAAAATAGAAAGATTGAGCGTACTTACGTCCTTGCAGGCGATCATATTTATCTTTGAATAGCTCAGCATTAAGGAAAAAACCATCTGCAAACTTGAACCCGGCCAAGTAAGACGCCATTTTGTGTTGCGCGGCGAACTACCTCCCAGAGCCGTTTGCAAACGTTTCAAACCGTTAGCAGCAAACGGGTCGTTCAATAGCGCGAACGGGCCTAACGTTACGAAACGTTAGCTCTATTGAACGCACGGCTGCTTTTACTTTAGCACTGAATATGTGGCATAAAAAGAGAAAAATAGAAGCAATTGTGAATAGCTTTAGGTTATAGCAAGAGACACTGGTGTTTATGATGTTTTGTTTTGTGTCATTCCTTAAGGTTATAGCAAGAGACACTGGTGTAGATGATGTTTTGTTTTGTGTCATTCCTGAAGGTTATAGCATGTGACACTAGAGTAGATGATGTTCTGTTGTTTTTGTGTCATTCCTGAAGGTTATAGCATGAGTCATTAGTGTAGATGAAGCTATGTTGTTATGTCAATCCTTAATGTTATAAGATACTAATATAGATGATATGTTCTTTGGTGTCATTCTTTAATAAGGTTATTATATGAGACATTAGTGTAGATGATGTTATGTTTTGTTGTGTCATTTCTTAAGTTATTGCATGAGTCATTAGTGTAGAGTAGTAGATGATGTTTTGTTTTGTTGGGTCATTCCTAAGCTTATACTTAGCATGAGACAACAGCGTAGATGAAATTTTGTTTTTGTTGAGTTTTATATCTTTTGTGTTAGAGTGAAACAACAGTGTAGAAAATATTGTGTTTTGTTGAGTTTATTAGTATACCTTAAGGTTACATCATGATGCACTAGCACATATATTTTCCTTTTACGGGGGCCATAATAAAGGAGACACTAGTGTACATGACATTTGCTTGTGTTGTGCTGTCTTAGGGTTGTATATAGGAGATATTAGCTTATATTTTATTGTACAGAATCACATAACACCACAGAATCATATACCATTTCTGATTTAATTTTGTTCTATAGTTAATCTATATTTCCTTGCCCTTGTTTTAATTTAAAGAACTTTGCTCTTTTACTTCTGAAAAGTGATGTGTGTCACACTTCCAATGTCCCTGCTTACATTAATTATATGAAATGGCTGGGTTTTTGGATGTATATTATGCATACTATTATTAAGAGTTTGAATGAATTAAACCACTGTCTTTGATTTTGCCTTTAGACTATTTAGTTTATATCTCTAGTCATTTGCAACAGTGAACATGAAAAAATGTAATTTTGTCCCAGTTTAAGTTTAAAGTAAAAGCATTCAGTTAGATATGACTTTAGATAAACTATCTTTCGCATAACGTCACCACTTGCTCATGAGGGGACTTAGTGCATATTACATTTCTTTTTCTTTATTTCCCATCCATTCCCATTTCTTGATAAATAAAGTACATGAACTCCTGAATATAAAATAAAAAAATTAATATCATATTTAACTTAAAGCTAAAGTTATATTTTGAGGTTCTGGGGTGTTGTAGCTATTTTTAGAAAATTCTTGCAGTTGAGAGGAAAATTAAGCTGTCGGTGCTGCCAATTATAAAGCTGTAAAATGTATGCTGGCAACATTGCATTAAAATAAGAGAAATAGAATCATTAATTTTTTTAATATGTTTTAAATCTCATAACTGTTAAAAATGGATGAAGAATTATTTATTAATTATGTGACTCAGATTGAAACTAAAGTGTTAAAATACATAGTTTGGCAGTGGCTTAGCATATAAGATCAGTTTCTAATTTCTAATAGGCTTGTATCAGATTTATTTCTAATCAATTTATAGCAGATTTTAGCAACATACTGTAGTGTTACTTTAGTTAGTACAGTATCCTATTCATTTTGCAATTTCTAAAGAAGACTGCAGGAGCCACTATGTCATACACGTAACACATTTCTAAGATAGTACAGATCTCTTTGAAAATCAGAAACAGTTTTTCATAAATGCATATGAATACATAGACCACAGATATATATATATATATATATATAATATATATACACACACACACACATACCAGTCCTAGTTAATAAAAGTGATATTCTGATTATATATTTTATTTATGTATGTGCATATGCATCTGTCAATACATGCCTTGGACTTGAAATGTATTTGCTAGGCTTCCAGATTGTCATTATAAAGATATACACTTGCCTAAGTTGATCAGGTATAAGTTTGAAATGTATTAAAATGCTGAGATAACAATTTTTTTTTAAATGTTATTTTAAACTTATTTTCAGTTACATTTTTGAATTAGGAAAAGTCAACAAATCCCCTACTTTTTAGTGCATATATATTTACAAATGCACTCAATATATATTATATATTTATAATTATGGAATATATATATAGTATACTTTAGTGTAATTAACCCAAAACATTTTTTAAAATGTATGGTTTTAAAACAATTATTTGCATAGATTAAACATGTACATTATTAGACACCTTAATGTTATTTGTTAATAAGTAGTGTGTGATCTATGTTTGAACATGAAGATAATATTCTTTTCCTGTTGTATTGTTTTTTAAAAAAATGTGTAAGTTGTCTGCAGTTGTGGCTGATGTTGACAGTGATTCACTGACTAAATTAAGTAATACTTATCACTGATCTCTGCAGTTTGTGCCTTATCCTGGCTGCAACTTTGGTCTCAGAATGCTGTTCACATTTCGTAGTACAGTTGCATAATCATCCGACAAATCCACTATAGCTGATTCAGTTAAAATATCAATCTATCATTCCATCAGTTTAAAAACCTTTAGTGCATTTTGGACACAGACAAAGTTGGTGGTGCCTGCTGTGTGCAGAACTTGTTGAGCATAATCAGACTGAAAATCTCAGACTTAAGTGCTCAAGTGTAAAACCTTAGAATAAAATATTAAATATTATTATTAATCATACTTTTGTATAGCATACTTTAAGCCAGATATCTTCATATCTTTCTTGAATGTATTGATACTGCTATAAAGCCATATTGTACAGTATACTATAGTGAACATAAAAATTCTACTAACATTATACTTTAATTATTATCATAATGTATTATTTTTTATTAGTTCTGAGAACTGTAGATTATAAAATGTAAAAATACTTCTATTATAATTACCTCTTATGTAAGTACGATCATTGTGGATCAGTACATACCATATAGCTACCATTAGGTTATTTAATTATTTTTTAAGCTAGTTATGAGAATTGTAGATCACAAGCTCTCATGCAACTGAAATTATATATTAGTATTACATGTTGTGAAAATGTTACTCTAGATCATGAGATGCTAATTAACTATATTATTTGTTGTGAAGTTTTGAGTACTGTAGATCAGAAGTTATCACATATCTAGATTATGCTACCTGTTTGTGTAATCAGTAGTGTTGATGACAGCATGATAGGAACTTAAATTGTATATTATCTATTCAATAGTTTGCAGGATAACAGGAGAACTAGACTGTATATTACCTATTCAGTAGTTATGAGTACTATAGATTGCAGGATAACAGGAGAACTAGGTTGTATATTACCTATTCAGTAGTTATGAGTACTATAGATTGCAGGATAACAGGAAACCTAGACTGTATATTATCTATTCTGTAGTTACAAGCACTGTAGATTGAACATACCAGATTACCTTTTTGAGTGGTTATGTAGGTGTTTGTTTTTGTTGTTTTGTAAGAGCTTGCTCAGAATTCATCGGTAATCTTTTTATATATGTATAAAAAAAAAAAAAAAACAGAAGGGAGTGTTTGCTGGTAAAACGAAAAGTAAATTTCTTAATAAAAATTAGAAGAAGAAAATATTATATAGTAAAGTTGTTTTTGTTGCTATTGTAAGTAGATGAAAGTTTAGATTATGAAAAAGAGAATCATAAAGAGATAAAAAGAAAGCAAACAAATGAACTGGTATATGCCTTTTGCCCACACAAAGATACTTAGATAGCATAGAATCACCTCAGGCCTACCACAAATGCCAGATGAATTTAATGTCTGACCAAGGCAGCTCATTATGCAATCTTTTATGTCACTTAAATAGTTTACATCTTATCAGATGTGCAGTGAGCTTCTCTTAAGGATTTATGCATTCAACCGCATGTAGCCTTTCATTACTGTGAATAATGCTGTTGGGACAGAGTGAATTTGTTCAGTCTTTAGAGAAACTTTATGTTTGCATATGCATTTGTATCATTTAAAAATTCATTTTCTTTCATTTTTTTGGTTAAAAATTTGATGATTACATATTTTTGTTTGTCATTGTGGGTAAATTTGTTTGATACTTACGATTGTGTCAGAAAATTTCAATTATGAAAGCAGAATGAATAATGAAAATACATACATATACATGGGAGATAATTTAAACTCCAAAATACACTATCTTTATTTGCCATTACCTGTTCTGAGCATAGGCTATTTATGTCAGCTACAAATGCCATTTACAGGTTGTTTTTTTTATTTCACCCATCAAATACATGCTTAAAGTGAACAGTTATGGCATGAATCTTTGTTAATATTGTTACAACATTTAAAACAAATGATCATTTTGATATTTTTTAAGTTCTGTTGAAGCTTTGTTAAAATAAATTGAAACAGTAACCAAAAGTTCACACTTTACGTTTTAATTAAAACTCTGTTGTTTAAGACTGCTTTATAAAGCAATATGCATAGAGAACTAGTTCTTGTTATTATCTTAAATTGAAATCATTAATTTGTGTCAAATTTAAAAAGCAGTATAAAAATGTTATTTTAAAAAACTTATCAGTGCTTCCTCTTACTTAAAGGCAACACACCCATCCAGGATTTTTTTAACACAATGGAACGCCAGCTAACAGAGCAGGAATGGTCTACAGTAAAGAGTCCAAGTGGAAATATGGAGAAACTGAAAGTTTTCTACAGATACTGGGTGAGAAACATAGATAATGATACAGTATTTATTATTACCCACACAAGCATGTGATTGTACTAATTAATGGCTTTGGGTTGAAGACCTCCTTGTTCTCTTGCCACACTCTTGGGGACATTTGGATTTAGGCCTTCTTGGACACATATTGTGTTATTTCAGAAGTTTGTTTCTTGTGGTTTAAGATAATTACACAGATAGTCGTTATTAATGTAGTGAATATGTTCCCTCCCAAACATCTTGTGTGACATTTTAATTTGGACACAAATTTTCCATCTAAGCAGGAATCGCTCTAGTCCTAATATAAGGTAAAATATGTTTATAAACATTGATGCTTCATTAATGTTGTATGTTCCTTAATTAATTTATTTTTATAGTTAGTTTTTTTTAAAAACATTTTCTTTAAAGGTCATTTTGAGAAAATATATAACAGTAGCATTAATGTGTGACTAAGAAATTATAAAGCAATATGGAAAGAAAGAATGGCTGAACACTTTAAACACTGTTGTACACATATTATTGTCAATACTGAGTGATCTGGTTAAAGTTAATCACCGAGTTTTGTTCTTCATACTTAATACTCTTCCATCTTTTACTGTCACCTCATCTGCTCCCAGTACCAACACCCTTTTATCCCTTATCATTTTTTATGGTTTCTCTTTGTCTCTTTAAATCAAATATAAAATATAAATATAAAACTCCATTGATATAAAGATGCTAGAGTTCTAGCCTTCATGCCTGTTTGCAGTAGCAGATCTCAACTCCCTTTCTAAGCTTTGCATTAGCATTTCAAACTCAAAGCATGCTTTGATCAAGCAAAAATATTGTTACAAGCTTCTCAGATCTTTCAGGACATATCTTTTTTATAATTTCAAGAGCAATGGTAGACTCTTTTGCACTAGCATTATTCTGATAATACTGCATCATTCTATTGACAATACAAGTATTGATTTTAGACTATCTGAATCACCCTCCTCCTTTCCTTCCCCCAATTCTCCTTGAGTCAAAGCTGCACTTGAGAGCTGATAATTTCTGGAAAAGAAATTTGTATGTATCGATTCTGGCTTCTTCTTAACACTCTTTGAATTGCACTTATTATTACAGTGCTTGAAAGAAAGCTTTGTGAAGGCCCTTGGTGAAGGAATTGGATTTGAGGTCTCAAGACTAAACTTCAAAGTCTTGACACCAGACCTTTCACAGGACAAAATCACACACACCTCTACACTTCAGGTAGATGGTTCTCCAGTCAAGAACTGGATGTTTGAAGAAACTATGCTAGAAGACCACTGTGTGGCCGTAGCAACACGACTGGAGCAACCAGATGAAAAGGTATGGTTATGTTTGGTTTTTTTCTTTAAAAAAAAAAAAATGTTCTGTTTTTTTTTCTAAAGAATATACTTTGAAAAAACCTGACAAGACAGCAACTAAAAAGAAAACTCCAAATATCATTAAGAATTGAAAACCTATACTTAGAAAATTTCTTATGCAGCTTTCTTTTTATTCAACATCTTTGTACACTGTTGGATAACCAATGTTGTTATAGTTTACATTAAAAAATAATATTGGAATTACCAGGGAGGTGATGGGAATAAAGTTGATTATGTTTTAACTCCAAGTTTACTGCTCTCAAAATATTTCATTACACAAATCAAATTTACCATTGCATTATTATTAATGATTTATTGTTAACTTTATGGTTAAAGATAAAATGAAGAGCAGGTGGGGTGGGGTCTCAAGAACTTCATATAGGTCAAAAGCAGATTAGTTGTGGGAGAATGTCAAAAAGTTAATAGACTCTGTTTCTGATGAAAAAATATATAATTGATATATTCATTTTAATTTATTTAATTTTGATAAAATAATTATAATTAACTTGCATGCCAATCATGGCCACACCTAAGTACATTGATGGGGACCACTCATGTTTCTATCATTATACTTTATTTTTCTCAACTTTTTTCTTTCAGTTCCCTTTCTCTTCCTTTCTTACCCATCCTCTCTTGCATCATTCCTCTCACCTCCCACTTTTTTCATCTTTCTCCTCTCACCATTCATTTATCTCCCTACCTCCTGCTCTTCCTCCCATATTTACCCTTTTATATTCCCACTCATTCCCCAAACCCTGCCTTTCTTTTTCACCATTTTCTCTTATGCCTTCATCTCTCAAAGACTTTATACCTCACACTTTCATCTCTCACACATTCTCTCTCTCTCTTTTCCTCTTTTACTCATCTCTCTCTCAGCCTTCCTTAATTGATGTCTTTCTTTTCTCTCTGTCCTCCTCTTACCATTCCTTTCTGAACATTCCTCTCTCACTCCTTTCATTTTTCACACATGTTTTCTCCCTTACTTTCCTCACTTTCTTACCCTTTCTCTCACTTCCTTCCTCTCTCTCTCTCACCCTACCATTCTAACTCTGCCTTTCTCTCACCCTATGTATCTTTCTCACCTCTCTCTCTCTTCCTGTCTCTCTCTCTTCTATCTCATATCCTTCTTTTAGCTTACTTCTCCCTTTTCTCTTACTCTCCCCCCCCCCCCCCCGCTACCTCTTTACTCTCACTCTTCCTCTTTTGCTCTCTTTCTTCCCTTCTGTCATCATCCTTCCTCTCTCTTACCTTTTTTCCTCTCTTTTCTTGCCTCTTTCTCCCTCCCATCCTTATTAACATTTCCTTCCTCTCTCATTTTTTGGTATTCCTTTTCTTCTTCTCTCTTACCTTTCCTCTTTCTTTGTCTCCTCTGTCTTTTTCTCTTCCCCTCTCTTTCTCATCCTTACTGCTCTCTCTTACCTTTCCTTTCTTTTACTCTTTCTTCCTCCCCTCTTCTCTCTTTGAATTTTCTCCCATACTATCATATTCTGCAGCTTATTCTCTTTCTCTCTTATATACCTCCTTTTCCTCTCTAATTCTCTCTCTCCCTTTTATCCTTTGTCATTCTAATCTTTCTTTCTTACCATTCCTCTCTCACACTTTAGAATAAAAGTGAAATAGAAAGAAATACTTTTATTTTGCATTTGTGATTTAAAGTGAATCAAAGGCAAATTATTGAAGAATTTTGCTTGTTTAATACCAGTTAATAATGTGCAGAATAATATAACATTTTGGTATTTAGAGTGTAGGTTCAGGAATATGAGCGAGATCTTTTGCTTCAAATATGACACTCGAAAACTGCATCTCCTGGTAATTAAAAAGTCATACATAATAGTCAAATGTTAACCAAGAGACCGACATTTTTGCTTTGACCTACCCTTATGTCTGACACTTTTCCTCTTCTCATGTGCTCTTGAATTCATCTGCCTATCATAGAGTATCATAGATAGTCTTTCCAGTGGAGTAGTTATTTGTAAGAGGACAATGTTTCTCTTGTTGCCTTACAATAAATCTATTTCATTATTATTAAGAGAAGTTAACTTTTTGGAGGCATTTATATTATTTTAGCTTTCTTTATTAATCAGTTGTCAATGAGGGTCTGTTTCATTTGGATTCATTTATTTAATTAGGATTATTTTTTTCAGATATATATTTACTTCTGCTTTTTATTGATGGTATTAGTTGTTTTTTTAATGATCATCACTTAAAATAAGTAATACATGACATTCACTGATAATATACTCTCAAAGTGCAAGTGTATAACTAGGTTATTAGGTTTGTGAGATGTGTTTTAAGATTTTATTTTATGGGATATGCATGAAGTGGTCTTAATCAATTTGGCATTGTTTGGATAGAAACACAGTTTTTGTTTATTACATGAAAATGCATCAAATATAGTTAAATTGAACATGAAAAGACTTGCTTTTCCATCCAAACACTTAAGAGCAGTTAACTGAAATATGACAAATCTATACAACAAAGAATGTTCTGGGCCAATTTTTAAATTTGGGCTGGAAAGGGAAGGCAGCTTGCTTCCCCACTTGAAGACTTTCAACACAGCATATGTAAATTACTTCTGGTTCTGTCACTCAAACTGTTGAGTGTTCCCCTCTCCCCATCTCCCCTGATTATTCATACCTTGTATTTAATGATTCTTTTTTATTTTACTTTAACATGAGAGAAAATCTTCTTCCTATCAGCATGATGACAGAAATCTCCATCCAGAAGTACAGATGCACGAAAAGGAAAACAATTTCTGTAGCTTCAACCTTTCTTAGGTTCAAGGAAGTGGTGCAAACTCTTGCATCTACACTCTGTCACAAGGGTGTGAGTACAGACTGCTCGGGAACCAGAGCAAATGTCATGTACTTGAACTCTTTCTGTTTGCGGACAAGATTGTAGGAAACCTTATGTGCTATGGTGTTGCTTTTAATTTTTAAAAACAGCACATTTGTTGATGTTCCTAGTTCCTGCACAATCTTGTTGTTGATTCCATAGTGTTATGCACTTGCAACTCAATCAGCAAGCTTTTTGCAGGATTGTCAAAAAATATGCTTATTTAGTTTTAATGTCAAGAAAAATGCTGCATGTTATGAAAATCATTAGGTTATTGATGTGATCTCTCTTTCCTCCACTACCACCACCAGTGCATGCTAAAATGATAATATTATTTAGAGGAATTTTGACTGGGTCAAAGATGGGAAGCATTTTAGAAGTTAGAGTTATATATCTTTAGCTAGAAGAATGTTGATAACAAAATCCAGTAGATATATGTAAGAGCTTTTCTCCTAGTACTTAGTTTTTATTTCTGCTAGCATAGTGTGTGATGGCTGCTTCAACAGATTATCCTACTCAAATCCTAATCTGCTTAATCCTGCCCTATGGGTCTTCATGATAGCAGACAAACTCGGTCAGGTCTCAGAGACATTAACCATTAATTAATTTATCTCCACCTTGTCTCTGAGCATTACCAGTTCAGAATTCCTATCCTGACTTGTAAGCTCAAATGCCTCTTGATCATATAGAAATTCTGGCCCACAATATTTCTCAACTTGGAGGGACACTTCCCAAGATATTGTTTGAATTATTAAAATTAAGCCCCCACCCCATAAATGCCCATATCTCCTTCCTTATTTAAATATAGAAGTGGAAGTGTAACAAATAAGACAATTTATTTAACACAATAAAGGTTAAACAAGAAAAATTGGATACATAATAAGGAGTAGTCACAAAGGCAAAAGCTAAATAAGTACTGTTCATGTAAAAGAAGTTAGTTATTAGAAAAAAAATATGCTACTGAAATCTGTTACAGAAATAGGCTGCTATTAGGCAACAGATTGTGGTCTTTTAAGAATGTTTATCACTCAATTATAGCCAGTTTTGTTGGCTCCAAAGTCTTGGCTTTTTGAATGGTGCTAACATCACTTTTAACATGTAATCTAATTGTATATGAAACATTAATTTTCACAAGTACTACTAAGAGTCAGAAAGTGGAAAGTTACATCATAGAGATAGGAGGTGTAAATTTAGAAGTCGGTCACCTGATTCAATGTTTATTGACAATGACTGGATTTCCTCCCTTGCATGTCAGTGGTGTGTATTGTATGCTATGATGAAATGTAGAGTCACTTAGCGATTTGACATGCACATGCAATGGCACCGCTGAACAGTGATGCACTGTCAGTTTGTATGGCGGTAATGCAGCAGGACCAGATGAAGACAAATGAAGTCTTGAAGAATTGACTGAAGAGTCAAAACAGAGACTGGAAGAATGAAGAGTTGAATGAAGGCTTTGAGCAGTGCAGAGAAAGACCAATACACGAAGCATTCCTTATAGGCAATTAATCAGACCTCCCACCCACCTTGTCTTTCTCAGACACACTCATGCACATAATGTACTAGCAAACTCTCTTGACCAATACATCGTTCAGATATACAGAAAATTTATAGAAATATAATCAATGAATTTTTAAAGAGAGTAACATAGATACAATTAGAATCTTCTACATGGAGCTGCAAAGAGAGTTTTTAAGTTTTACAAGCATAGCACTTCATTGAAGGAAGTTTTCTACTCCAAAATTACAGTGGAGGATTTCCTGAAAATGGAGAATGCAATTAAACAAACTTAACTAAACAATTCAAATTACAACAGTTTAACTATGGTTCTCAGAGTATAACAATTCAACTTTATTATAAAAATTTGCAAAAATTTCAACTAAGAGTTTCAGAATAACAAAAATTCAACTCTCTAATTTTCAAAGTGCAAACTAAACTTATTAACTATTCCAGACATATCAAAATGCACCATTCTCCATTTATGGCCTTAAAAACGTGAATGAGTTCTTGACAGTGGCTGATCTGAATTTGAAGCCAGTATATATATATGCATGTGTTTGCTTGCATTGTTCTACCTGGAATAAAAGATTGTTTTGCTTGTTTGGCCTGAGTGGGGACACTGCCCACAATTGATTGGTCTGACAGCTCTTGAAATTTCTTGTGCATGTTGGTCAGCATCTCCACGATTCAGTCAGAAACTTCAGTTTGCACAGGTGGAGAGATGGCCAAGGAAATGACTGTTGGCAACTGGTATTTGTGTTCATGCTTATTATACATAAGCTGACATTATTTATGGAAATTACTGAGTTTATTTCAAAGCCAAAAATAAATTAATAAAAACTATGATATGGAAGAGGGTTAGGAAGTATCTGAGTTCAGGCTGAAGTTCATTCATCATACAAATAATTCCTAAAATACATTCCTCATGACTGACAAAAATATCAAAATCTTGATATATATTACAAGACAGGTTCACTCTCATTAAAAATAATAAAAAAGATTTATTTTAAAATTCTTTCCTAGTCAGACTTGTAGGCTGCAGGCTTGATTAAGAATAAATAATATCTTGATAAGTCTGTCTAAGTCATATTTAATTTTAAAAGTTCTATTAAAGAACAAGTGACTGTTTACTGTAACATTTGTTCATACATGGGAATTGTGTTTTATTTTCTTATTTAATAGTAAAAATGAAGACAAAACAGCGCTTTTTCCTTACTTTTTTTTTAATGTAAAGTGTGAAGCAATCTGAGAGTGTTTGTTTTTGTATTTTCACCATTTTAAAAATTTTAAATATAACTTCACACAAGCACATGAACTATTGAGTCATCAATTCATTTAAATGTCATTGTTACTATTAGTCATTTAGCTCTGTGATGGTCCAATATGATACGTGGTATGCTTATAAATGTAAGTTTTTATTTATTTAGTACAACAAACTCTTAGAAAAGTTCTTTAAGACTTACTGTTCCAGATCGGTTAAAGCACAGGTCTGAGAAGCCTTATTAAAGTCATAGAACTGTTTTATATTTGTTCTTTTGCTGAGTAAGTGCTGTTTCATGAGCACATCAATATGTCACAAGCAGATTTGTCGGGTCGCAGATGCTGACTGCTGTTAGCATTGGAGTGTGCTGTCTGCCCTCTATTTGTCTGAGCTAACAATAATAGAAGCCAGTAAGAGGGAATTTAAACAGTTTGTGAAATCATTTTATATGTTGACAGAAATTTATTTTAGAACATTATATCTTCCATTTAAGGTTGGTCATTGCAGTCACTGTTACAGTAAATGAATGTGAAACATAACAGAATTCATGAAATTGTTTTATATGTGAACACAGATTTATTTTAGAGCATTGTATCTTGCATTTAGGGTCATTCAGTTACAGTTTATTTCATGTTGCAACTTTAATTACAGTACACCACTTTTTGAATTAACATAAATTAAATAGATAAAATTTCTTAGTATAATATTTAACACTGACAGCTTTTGTATACACTAATTTATGATGTCTAATTTGAGCTGTTTAATTTTAAACATTTATATTTTTATAAAATTGTAATTTGCATTGTACCTGACTCTCACTTTTAAATTGTAAAACTATTCATTTTATTTATAACCTTTAGATATTTAAAATATTTCATATTGTCAGCAAATATGAAGTGTACAGTTGTCACTTGAATTGACATTTATTTGAATCACTCATTATTCTGAATCTGTAGCCTCTGATAGTTGTCCTCTAATTATATGTCGATGGTTTATTAATAGCATTAATTAATATGAATGCTTTAATGTAACACATTATAGACAAGTTTATATCAGAATATCTTTTGAAAGTAAAATTCCTTACCAGTGAAAAAAGACAAGCCCTTGGAAAAACTCTTATTGAAAGCCCATGTTATATATGTCTATATTTTATGCAAGTAATGCCTCCTTTCTACTTTGTTAACTTGCTGGGTAAAAACTAAATTAGTGCCTTTGGCGTTGCTCTCTGTTGCATACAGGTATCTTTCATACATAGTGACAATGATGGACAGTTCACTGTGTGGAGTATAGATGAGCTGTTGTCAGAGTGCCAGCCATTGCTTGGGTCAGAGCCTGATCTGGCACATTGGAGCAATTTTTCAGCTAAAGAAGAAACCCCAGTGGGAATTAAATAGCAATTGTTCAAAAAATCTGTTGGATTTTGTGTCTGTCTTTGGAGACTTGAATGTATGTATGGGTTTTGGTTGGTTTATTTATTTGTATTGAAAGCAATTATTTTGTTTACTTATTTATTTATTTTGTTTGGATTGAGATTTTTGCTAATTTTAGCACTTTTTTAATAATTTATTTTAAAAAAATTATAAGTGCATAGTTGCTTTGAACAGGCTTAGTGTTTTCAATAGACAATCTTTTTTTCCCCCATGTATTTCAAGCCTGTACTTGCATTTAGGACAGTGGAATGCACATTTTTGTTCCAGTGTAGTTTTAGTCATCTGATGTGAATATAATTTTCTTGTAGATATTATACTTATATATTGCCTGTATTTAAACTGGACTAAATTTGTAGATTTCTTATATTGGAATGCAAAAGTTATATCTAAATTTGTTCATTTTTTACACTGAAGCATAAAACACTCTAGTTTTTGATTATTTTGTTTTTATATATATAATTGTTTCTGTTTATTGACTTTATGGTGTGCTTTTTTTTATTTTCTTTTTTGGAGATGATAAAATGCCACATAATACTTTGACTGTCTTATTATCATATAGACACCTTTTTCCATTTGAACTAACATATAACTTTATAAATAATTTTAACTGTTTTGGTGCCTGTGCATGCTTTGTATTTTATCTGTTGTTTTATTTCATAAATACACACATATGCACACATACAAAACAGATACCACACAGGTAAACACAGGCATACACATAGACACATACATAAATGAATGTGCATACAGATCTCATTGGCGCAATGTGCTTATGAATATGTTGTGCTGGTGAACTGTCTGGAGCCATTTTCTACTCTTTGTTCTTTCTTTCTCTAGATCCCTTGTCAGACACCTTTACTCAGCCTTATGAATCAATGTCCCTCCCCTCCCCCCAACCTTGTTGCTGCCCTTTCAACCTGTGCCCTAGCAGCAATCACTTTTATGCTTTTTTCAGGTTTTTATTTGTTTTGTTTTTTTCCCTGTCTTGTAGACTGTGTTAGTTCTCTTCACTTTTTAGTCTGTGGGCTTTAAGATTTTAATTTTTACTTGATTATTTAACCCTTTCACCACTGAAGACAAAGAAAAGAACTGTACATTTGACTTCATAAGATGGAAATATAATAATTAATAATTTTATAGTTTACATGCTGCTGTAAACTTAAAAGTTATCAGCTGAAATGATAAATATTATAGTAATGAGTAGACTTACAAGGAAGAAGAGAAGAAAAACATCAGACACATAAAATGCTTTTTGGGTAATACACACATTTCTTATATCTAATCTACTGAAATTATGCAAACACCTTGGGATAATTTTCATTGTAGAATTTATATAACCATGGGATTCCACAGTACTTTCCTGAAGAAAAAATTAATTGTATTTTATATATATAAAAATAAAGCATTTAAGAAGACTTAATAGCAGTCGTTGATCTGCTGAAGTTTCACGGTAAGTGGAGCATACAGAAATGCAGTCACACCACAATCACAGTGCAATAACACCAGATTCACCAGGAAAACTCATTTCATTCCAAGACATCATGTTAAAGAACAAAATCATTATGCTATAAGTTGCTGTTTGCACCACATTTTAGTAGAAAAGTTTGAATTTATATCTGCATTTTAGTCACCTGAACGTTTCCATTTTAAGTCACGGTAAAATTTAGAGACTTAGGATGTCCTTGTTTTCAGATTAGTTCCTACTCACTGTCGGATGTTGTTTGGCAGTCATCTTCCACCGGTCTGAAAACGCTTCAAAATTAGGCCGTGCATACAGTTAAATTGAACCTGTGAGGGAAAACCAAAACAAAACTGGTCATAGACAAAGCAAAAACTACTAATGACTTGTCATTAAAACATATGTCTAGAAGGGAAACTCATTTCCAAAATTAATTATGTATACGATAACATTTTTGATGTTTAAATATCCAATTGTTGGTGAGGTTACTATGTGTGTTGTCTTTTCCTTTTTCAAAGAGAAAAATGAAAGTTTGGTACAAAAGAAAAAGCATCACCTTTATACTGTTTTCGACAGCCAAGAAAAATATATGTACAATCAATATTAGTCTTATACAGTTAAACCTGAGAAAACAAATTCCCATAATTCCAAGAAATGGCGCTGGGTTAGATAGAGGGGAGACGGAAGGGCCACCATTATCTTCTTCACGTGTACGGTTATACCATGGAGCTGATGCTGGATTAACGCAAGATATTGGGTGTATTTTATTGGGCGGGAGGGATCAGGCATTTAAGGGGTTAATAGAGGATAACCCACGTAAGCTGGCAGGGCCTAACAATGACTGCCAGCTCCGAGCGCCCCTGTTTACCAGCCTGCTTGTAGAGAGCAGTTTATGTGCTGAGAAATTGGTTCGGGTCGCCACGTGCATGCCTCCCCGCTCCTCGTTCCTCTTCCAAGTTCTGGAGCCAGTCGCCGGTGCATCGTAGTTAAAGTGGGTATTACTTTCGATGATTGGGGTGTATTGGCCAGGCTGGTTGAAGCTAACGTTGGCCAGTGGCCACATAAGTTTCTTCATGGTCGCGTGATTTTGATTTCAGCATTAGATTTTTAACTCTCCCAACCAGCCCCTCTCCATGATGACTGCAAGAGACACGCGTTTTTAAGTACAGGCAGTTTGCGAACCGTTGTGAACCAAGGCGTAGTTTGGTGTTGCAGTGTTCAAATTACTGCAGTGATGGATTGCAGAAGTTAGAATACAAAATGCATCTAACTTTGACTCTTCTTATACAATGATAGAGTAAGTTAATGACTGTTCTCATGGGACAGAAATAAATTTGTCACGATACTTTACTATGTGATTCATTGTCAGAAATGTGGGCGAGATCTGGTCCGTCTCCATGTACATAAACAATGAACGACTGACATGGTAACAAAACTTTTTCAGTGGAATAAATCTAACCGTATTTAAGATAAAAGACATTAATGTGCCACAATAACTCTTTATTCTTTATTCAACTGTACCTGTTAAATTTAAAAGAAAAGTGTTGTTTTTTTCTAAATTATTTCTTTTTAAAAATTGTAATCACGACCACCACCACCCACCCCTGTGAATATTGGAAAAGTCGTCCTTTTTATGTGTGACACTTGCATCAGAGATATAACTTTAAATCTTGTAGCAAGCCAAGCAAGTAAATGTCTAGTAGTGTGAATAGCATGTCTTTAATCTTTTGGCAGTCAAACAAATTACATATACACGCAGTGTACTTTTGTCTTTATGTGAAAGAAAGAAACCAACCATTTTTGTTCGGCCTCTAATGGTTGCTCTTGTCGGGAAGACGTTTTCCCGCAAAATCTGAATCCGCAGAATCTGGCTGGAACTTCACTGAAGATGCCTGCTTTTTAGCATTCAGGCCGGCATTTAAACGCTGTACCTTGGTTTGATGGTTTACCTTGTGTGGCCGACTTGACTGCGTAGGTGCAATGACCAGTTTCAGGCGCCTTATTTATTGGGTATTATCGGGAACGACCGGCGCACAAATTGTAAACATTCCTGTTCAAATAAACTCGCTGGGATGCTTAAAGCTCCGTCCATTTAGACTGCATATTTCAGGTGTGGTGTACTGCTACAAATTATACCCAATTACGAGAAAGAATGATAGGTAAATGCTGTGTACACCTGGTGGCGCCAAAAAATCTTGACGTTTCTTATTTTTGGTGCAAATTTAAATGTTTCAGTGAAATTAGAAAGAGTGTGTAGAATGTACCCGGGCATATGTACCTGAAAGTGTTTATATACCTGAATATTCGTTGTCCTGAAAACGTCTTTCTAGTACTCGACTTTTTATGTTAGCAATAGGCACGAAATAGTTTTGCATCATTCGAGCGTTTCTTTGTATTTGTTCGCAACATGTTTTATTGGGTAAGATCCTCCTTTATTAATATATAGAGGAAATTTATCAGTTTATCTAAAGAAATACCACGAAAACTGTTATAAATACGAAATCATGTCAACGCCATTGACTTAAAAAAAAACGCCGCATAGGATGACTCGTAAACTTAACTGGTACATGCTTTGTCTCTTAGCTATGGTTGTTATACTCACGTCTTTTAGCTGTAGTATCATACCACACCTTAACTGCTGTTAGCTGCTGTGTCGTACCACACGTCACCAATCGTGTGAAGTATCACTGAGAGATTAAAGATTTAGTAGGGAAAAAAATCAAACGAAATTATATTGTAAATATGCTGCTAATTTTGAACATTAAATAAAAAGATATACTTCTCTCTAAAATAGTCGTTGGAATTAAATTAAAGTTTTATATTTATTCTTAAACAGTTTTCATTCTTAAATTTCTTTTGCGTGTTTCTTCCCTTTTCAACCACCGGTATAACACGTGTGCATATAATGATACATAGTTCTTGTGTGGAGTCATTGATTAAATTTACTCTCCACACACACAAATTTAAGTTTTAATGCTTTTTATTAATATAATTCGAATTTTGTTCCGGGTTATGCGTTGGAAAGCCGATTTAATGTGATTTTTACTTCAGTATTTTAAAAGGAAGCGGCTGACCGACAAATGCAATTTATGAAATCATCATTTTTGTATACTCTGTCAGTTGCAAGCGGAAATGTTAGTGTGTCTATTTATAAAAGATCTAAAACATATTCCACCTTTCTTGTCAAACTGAGAATTCAGTAAACCTCTAACAAATAAATACACATAAATTTCAAGAGATGTGTTGGATTAAATATCAAACAGTTAATCAAGTCTTCTTGTTAAACTGAGAATTCAGTAAACCTCTAACAAATAAATACACATAGATTTCAAGAGATGTGTTGGATTAAATATCAAACAGTTAATCAAGTCTTCTTCATTGCCTGAATGTGTGTATTGCGCATTAATTGCTGCTAATGTCACGCATGCGCTTTTCTTCTCTGTGTGCGTGCGCGCGATAGTGACTTAAGTGCACAAGTATACAACTTATGAAAACGCATCATTAATTAAACTCGTTAATGCTGGATAATGCAATATTACAGGAAGTTAAATAATGAATGGAATGGTTTGCCATATGAATGGGGAAATATATCTGTAGATGTTGGTGTCATGTGCTACACTCATCATTTTCGCATGCAGAAGTTTAGGCACACATTAGGCTACAGATTGACGTGTTTGGTCGCGTACCAGAGAGACTGATAGACAACATCTCCATAAGTTTATTATAATTGAATGCAATATTTTACTTAATGGAGGTTTATAGATGAAGAACTGTAGTCCTGCACAGGATATCTTCCCAGGCAGAGATGACGAATGAGTGACCGCTTCCTCAAGAATGCAAAGGTGAAATCTGCCAGTCAGTAGAGTTCCATCAAATTGAAATGTTTCAAAGGGAAATTTCTTCTTATGTTTGGTCATCCATTTTTATTTTACAAAAAATAAACTTAGCTCTGAAAGTTAACCGCACTTTATGCCTGTTTCTTTAGTGATGTTTATCATTATGGAAAAAGTTGTAGAATAAATAGTATGCTTTGGATTTGCCATAGGTTCTAGGGAACATCTTGTAAATTATGACGGTAGGGATAGCTACTCAAAACTTCAGATTGTTCCATCATGGCAAAATTGTTTCACACTCGTGTCCATCTTTACAAAGAAATTTTGTTATCATGACTTGAAGTAACCCAGTGAATATGACACACTCACACATACAAACACGTGGCATGATGATAACTGTGACGCACAGAATTAAACGCGTGCTTGCATAATGCGTCAAGCATTCGTTCTGTCTCCCTCCAAGACATTTAAACTACCTGAGCAATACACAGGTGAATGAATGTCAATTCTTATCTGTATCATTGTAACCTCGACTATTTAAGTAAACACGCATATTAATACTTTCATCATAAGAGAATTGTGTGTGTGTGTGTGGGGGGGTGTGGGGGTCATTTGAAAGTTGTGCTTAACGTAGGTTGTATTTGGTTTACGTTTTGCCTGTTAATGTTGTTAAATTATACAGTATTATTTTATAAACTTTTGTGCATGCGCGCACACACATACAAACAAAATTCTCTTCTGATGAAAGTATTAATGAGTGTGTTTACTAAATTAGTCGAGGTTGCAATGATACAGATAAAAATTGACTTTCATTAACCAAGTTTTATATTTTGCTATTTAATGTATCAAAATAATAATGATCTTTGTTTTGAAGAAACAGTATATTTTTCATTCAAGGCAGAAGTTTAGCTTTAGTACCAATTTGAATTTTGTGCGTTCGATTTTGTTCTGTTCAGCCTCTCTGATGTCTTGATTTTCTTTGTCGAATCTGCCAGTTGTACACACCGACGGATGGTGTGCGCCAAACTGATGCGACCATTTTTTACCATCTTCCACCAGCCCTCCCGCACTCCACCTCTGATGACGAAATGATCAACGAAAGCTCCACTCCCATGTTTCAGATATGAAAATATACATGAAGTAATATATGTATGGAATATGAACAAGATTGAACAAACTATTTACAATCATTGAAATAGAATAAACAACCACCCTAATGTTCTTTCTTACATAATAAAATAAAAGTATTTTCCTTACCACAAATAGGCAGCAGATCAAACAGCAAAGCAGTAGTTTGATTGATAGAGGTATGTGTACATCCCTTTCAAAGAAGTAGATACTGGTCTTCATATATAAAATGGATTTAAGAGAAAAGTAGCAAGGGAAGTAAATCCTAGTTGAAAATAGCAACAGATACGATTGACAATTCGACCGGACATCAATAACTTGTTATCTGAAGCTGACTTAAGGTTAGCGACCCACTTTTCCACTGTGGAGGGGATAGGATAGATTCGTTGGTGCTCCTCCTGCTTTTGAGTTTTTTTTTTTGTTTTTTTTTGTGTAATGCTAACAAGTTACATCTTTTCCATTGATCCTATTTAGTAAAGTAAAAATATTTTTTTGTTTCCTTGTTCCTTTCTTCTTCTTCTTTTTTTTTTTTTTAACCATTAGTTGTATGTAGAGATAAATGAAAATATTCACTCTCAGATTTGAGACTGAAGTAGCCAAATGTTCAACATGTTGCACACCATTCTGGGATATATTTACCACCACTGCCCTTTGTCACATTTTATAATGACCAGTAAACCAAAGGTAATCACATGCTTGAATACCTCTCCCCTCAAAACTTTAGTAAATTCGAACTTTGAAATACAAGTTCAAATTGTTTTTTTTTTTTAACCGAATAGTAAAACAAAAACAAAACAAACACCAACTTTCAAATTATGTTACAGGGAATAAGTGGAATGACTAAAATTTGTATCTGTATGAAATAAAATAAGGATCTTTAATACTTTTTTTCAGAAAAATGAGAGACCGTTTAAATTGAAAACATTTGTTTGTTGTGCTATAGTGGTGACACTGACTTGAGCAGATAATAATAGTATTATTAAATAGTACATTTTAAAAATAGATCTACAGAGGTTTTCCAACAAATTTTGCTATTATTGATTGTACTAAACAAATTGAAATCTGCTGTAATAGTAATAATATTCAACATTATTCTTTGAAAATTACTTTACTATTATGTTGTGCATATGTAGGTCACAATTTTGTTGCTGGTGAGATATTTGGATGATGTTGAAAATATCAAAATTGCATATATTGTTGCTGTTTGATTGGTCACAAAACAATCATAGAAATACTTTTAAAAAAAATAAATAGTGTTATATCATAATTTCTGGAGGACTCCTGAAATTATCACCTCCCCACCCCGTCTAGCATGACATACCATATATGAGTGACAAATATTTTCAAGTGTAGAAATTTTTAGTTTGCAAATATTAATTATTATATATAATACATTAAATTCTTACATGAAATTTTATTTTTTGTAAACTTTTATTGTAGTAAATATTTAAGTTTGCTTGATATGTGGGCGAGAGTAAGTTGCGCAGACTGTAGGAGAGTGCTTTTTGGAGAATTATATCATAATGCTTTTAAGTGAAAATGAATTGCTCAAGTAACGCTGACTGACAAAGTAAAATTAGTATGTTACATCTGACAGAGAAGAGTGACCCCATAGACTAGATTTAAGCGGGTTTTAGATGGGATGTGAGGACAGTTAAAACTGAATGACAATTAGAGTTGGTAGAACCTACAAGTTGACCAATGACCAAACACTCAGTACTTTGACAAATCAGAATAATTTAGAGTGGAACTTAGAATTCAATATTAGGTACAGAACCTTGCAAACACTTTATATTCCTCTGAATTTCACTAGAAGCAAATGGCTAGAATCCTCATTAATAACACATGGGAGAGTTGCAAGTATTTTGGAAAGAGCCAATTGCTTTCCCTCGTTCTTTGTTCTTCATCCCTCATTCCCTTCTGCGTCATTTATCTGCACCTTATGTCCTTTTGGGACCACCAATTAACAAAACTCACTGAAGTAGAACTGCCCAGAGCTATTGAGTGTGTTTGACCTACGACAAGACCACAGCTGTACACAGTCGTGTATTTTGTTTTAACTGGCCTATCTTTCCTTTCTACTTTACATGGTGTGAACAGTCCTGCTGTTCATTAAACACATTAGTAAAACTAATAGTTGAACTTAACTGTGATGATATGATAGAAAATGCTAATTTTAGAATACTAAGTAATTATGAGGAATATTGACTTTATTTAATGTGCTAATGAACACTAGTCATACATACATCAATATACCAAAGACTGAAGTTATGATATGTTTACTAATTTTGTGCTAGATTTTAGGTGCAATTGTAGAAGAATTTATTTCTTTTTTTCCTCATTATTAAATTCTTGTTGATTTCCACTGACGTCTCGCACTGCCATGTATTTAAATTTGCCAAGAAATCTCAGGCATGCAAGTGCAGGATAAATGTTTGACATAAGGAATGTCGAACGAAATGAGATTGAATGGGAACTATCGTGCATTGCCCAAACGGGTATTAAGTCAGGTCAGCATTTGCTCTGGAGCATAAGTATCTACGTCATATGACTAGGTGAGGAATTTGTTGATACGCCATAAGTATCTACGTCATTTGACTAGGTGGGGAATTTGTTGATACGCCATAAGTATCTACGTCATATGGACTAGGTGGGGAATTTGTTGATACGCATAAGTATCTACGTCATTTGACTAGGTGGGGAATTTGTTGATACGCCATAAGTATCTACGTCATATGACTAGGTGAGGAATTTGTTGATACGCCATAAGTATCTACGTCATATGACTAGGTGAGGAATTTGTTGATACGCCATAAGTATCTACGTCATATGACTGGGTGAGGAATTTGCTGATACGCCACAACTCTTTTGGACTTGCATTTCCTTAAGATGAATTTATTTTAATTGGAATTAATATACTCTTCATTTTTCTTTTTTTTTTTTTTAAAGACTCATCTTCACCATTAAAGAACTTGTCACAATGCGGACAAAGTCTCTAAGCACTGAACAAAGCGCTGTTTATATTATCGTCAGCTGTTTATCATCATATCATGGATAGCCATAGGGCCAAGTCAATGCTCAGCTAGTTATTGTCCTATCATGGATAACTTTATATACGGCCAAGGTACTGCTAAGCTATTTATAACATGTTATCGTCATATCATGGATAGCCTTATATACGGCCAAGCTACTGCTCAAATGTGAAGACTGCACAGTGTAGGGGTAACTTTCATTTCAATACATCCATTTGTCATTAATGAGTTAGATTTTATGCTACCATTAATCACTGAATCAACTTGCTGGCGGTCAATATAGAAACTACCCACCCTTTTTGCCTGATCGCTTTCAGTGCTATTGCAATTATTACTTAGTTATCGGGGACTTCACACTTTGTATATAACTGATTATTCTCGTATTATATTTGAAAACTGCCTGCGAAATGAACCACCTTTGAAAAAGTGAGGTAAATAAATATAAATTAGTCAATAAAATCAGAATAACTGCATGTTAGTTCAGTATTTCAGAATATAAAGCACTAAAATTTTAAGCATCAGAACAGACTTAGATTGGGGAGAAGAACACTACGTTTACAGTTTTATGATATTTTTGTATTATATATTAAGTTGGAGAGACAGAGAGAGAGAGAAATACAGTTGAAAAGATATGTTAGCAAAATGCTCTTGATTTGCGACTTACGAGTGCATATATAAGCTGTAAAGCATTTAGAATGATTCCAAATTTAAGGGACATTGCTCATTTAATTTAAAGCTGTAAAGCATTTAGAATGATTCCAAATTTAAGGGACATTGCTCCTTTAATTTAAAGTTGTATCTCGTTTTATTTGATAAATGCCTCATTCCCCGCCCATACACACACCCTCATTCAATTCTTTTATGTCCCCTGGTTGTACCAGAAAAAATGAGACCCTATATACCATTCTTTTCCTTCTTGCATGCATCAGACTGAAGTTTGGTGCGAAAATTCTTCCTGTTTTACCGTTGCGTCGACGTTTGAATCTGATTTTTTAACGTTGATTGCCCGCGAAGTTTGTATATTGCCAACATCTGAGTTTAATTTTCGCGAATAGAGTCTCTGCTGCACTTCAACTGGACGCTTTTGTAACCAGCCCCTACCACACATCTGCGGAGCAGCGTGAAAACTATAAGGTGGTCTGTCATTTTGTAGACACGTTAAAGTGACTGTGAAAACTGCCTATTCGGAACTACTCGTGTTGGGTGTTCAGAATTTAATGGTCGGGCCCCTCCCCGGATACCATAAACGAAAGCGGTCGAATTTGTTCACCGTGACCTTAGAAGAACCCCAGACGAAGAGAGCAAAGATAAACTAAAGAGGTCATATACATTTGTTAAGAAAAAGGAAAGACAGTAAACACATTAGTATTTTTCGGTTAAAATTTAAATTTCGTTTATATGTCAGTGAGACACCACCTGGACTTAAATTACCTTTGGACGTTAACACTGTTTATACAAATTGTAAAGTTTTACTCTCACCGCTTCCTCGTTTGGATCAACAGTTGCCGCTGAGAGGTATCTGTTTTGAAACGATGTGACAAATTCCGTTACACACCACATTTGGAATTTTACGTTCGCAGTCTGTTGTTTACAAAAAAGAATATGATTTGTAAATCGGTTTAATTATCATCAGCCATCTCTCCTCTCACCCGATCAGTATTTCTTGTTAATACAATTTGTAATAAAAATCTGTGTGCCTATAAATAATATGCAGTAGCGGACTATGATATGGCCAGACACTTGTAGTATATATGCTTTGAACAGTAGCCACAACTTCTAGATTTGGTCTAGACTAATAGTGGGTGGCGTTTTTACTGTCACAGTGGGTGGCGATCTAGTAAAATAGTACTCATTCTCAGGACTGTCCACCCATTGACTCGGACACGGAATGACAGTCTGCCACTGACGTTGTTGATACTCGGTGATGGTCTGTCACTGATACTGACACTAATATATTTTATCACTGCATTGGCATGCACACTGCGCCATTGATTGTCCAACATTGACACTAATACTGTCGATGACATGTCGGTGGCTGAAATTTATACTGCGCCAATGATGGTCTGAAACTAACTCTGATTTTACTATTGGTTGATTTTATGTCGGGGATGATCTAGCACTGACATTGACACTGCAAGTGGTGATCCTGCAATGACATTGACATTGAGTCTGACACTGTGCTGGTGAAGTTCTAGCACTCAGCATGAAAAACCCGTAGAGTTGATGAGTTCAGAGTCATAATAAACGTGCTGAAAACAAAGACAGATGGTTATTCTTATTTACGGAGATCAACATGCGCAACAGACAGTAAAAGAAAACGAATGGTGAACTTTCTGCTGCTCAGTGCAAACAGCATGAGGAACGCTAAAAGAAAGATGAATGGATAACAAGCCTGTTTATTTTCTATTCACTGCAAACAACGTGTGGGACAGTAAAACAAAGTGGGTAGTTAACCTGAATATGTTGTTTATTTCAGCTACGTTTGGTTGTGTCATTGCAGATGAAAAAGAATTGCAGCCATTGCAACTATCTGTCAGCATCATTATAACTAAGATTCTTGACTGTTATACAAAAACTGCCGAGTGCTTTAAGTTAAAATCTAAACCATTAAAAATCTAAAGCAGAGAGATTATTTCTGGCTGACTGCTCGTGTTTTATGTATTTTCTGAATACGTGTTTAATTCCTTATTTAATATTTACAGTCAAAACATTTTCATAGCCAAAATAAGATGTAAAAAAAAAAAAATCTGTAGGATTACTGAGTCACAGGAACTCTAAGATTGTGCGCTGCATTTCCCACTTCTGTAGTGACGTCAAACATGCCAGAGTACGAAACTGTGGTGTAATATTAATGAGAATTCTGAGGATGACGTGATTTGTAGAGGCGATAAAAGATTTGTTCATTAGAGCTACTATATGTTTGCGTAAGGTCAGACTAAACTGTGCAACAAATTTCTTTGTCCGGTAATGGTTGCATTCAGACAATGTCATGTGCATTGGGACAGCAACAGTCACTTTTCATTAGCTGCCTAAAGGTAGGTCATGCTTGACGTTAATATAATTCAACACTGAACGGGTTTTGGCAAGATAAATTTGGTTTTGTGAAAATTAGTATAAAATATAGAGTTTTAAATATTTACGTTTTATTATTTGTGCGTATAGTAAGTAGAAGTGTGTGTAGGACTTGCTAACTGTACATTTAAATTTTTTTTATTGCCATAGTCTAGTTGTATTTGCTACAATAATCTCAAAGTACTGTTGTATGCAATATTTGTTGACTTAAATGAGGATATTTTCTGTTATTTACAATTTTAAAGCTAAATGAAATTAAATACATAATATCTTTGGTTTTATTTCTGACTGACTCTAAATTCAACAAATCATCACAGACGGCTGAGACAGCTTTTAAATGAAGACCAGTTTTCCTCGTTTTGTAAATAAAATTTCGCTATAATCTACTGGATAAATTTATTATTATTAAAATTTCATTGACTATGAATCATGAAGTTGCTATTTTCAGAGACAACATTATTTTAAAAGCTACAAATTCAGTTCTCAGTCGTCGCGACCGGGTATCTTGTGCTGAAAAGTCGGATGCTAATTATTTTAAAGTCAGCGAAGTAAAACAGTAAAAACAAACAATTTTATTAAAAACATAACCTGAAAACACAGAAGCAAAAGTAAATTTACGATTCATGTAGAGAGATTGCTGAACTGACCCACACCACTATCCAAAGAATAAATGAAAAACAAAAAGTACATATCGTTGTATTTCTATGTTATAAACTATATCGTCCCGATTGTTGATGTTTTAATATTTGACACTCGATTTAATAAGAGACGAATTTTTTCAACTCCTTGCATTTGTGATCTTTACTGCAAGTAGGTCACTAAATAAATTAAAATACAGCAAGTGTATTTTTTCTTCTTTGTTTTTGTTTGGAAGTGCTGGACATGAAGTCATACACCAGCTACTTGTCATTAATATATCATATAGTGAATATTAATTACGCATAATCTGGTGGATATAAATACTTATCATATAAGACATTAATCCTGTATAATCTGGTGGATATAAATACTTATCATGTAAGACATTAATCCTGCATAATCTGGTGGATATAACTGCTTATCATATAAGACATTAATCCTGTATAATCGGGTGGCTATAAATGCACACCAGATAGGAAATATTAAGAATGTATAAGCGGATAGATAGATTACATATCGGGATAGCGGACATTAACCATGTATAAGCTGATGGTTATAATGACACCCTAATGCTAATGATAAGTGTGCTTAAACTGTTAGCTCAACTAGACTATATTAGCGCGAATTCAAGCCGCATGTATTACTTTCGTGATGTTTAAAAAATAATACACTTCATGTAATATCTTTTTTAATTCTATCAGAAGTTATGTATAATAATTTCTCAAACAGATATCGGTTTTCTTGGAGAACCGGATATTAAATAAGAATACTTTATAAAGGTAAAGGTATTCCTGGTCTACAAATACGCGTTACAAGAATATTTTGTTTGAAACTATAACTTAAAATGTGTACGTGTTGAAGAAAACGTGTCGTGGGTTCACCCTAGTCCCATTTGGCCGATCTTTTTAGACAGTTCTTGAGCAGTCAGCTTTTGCGTTGAAGTAACTGTACGTCTATCACATAAATTCTACCACAGGGGAAGGCTTTCTGAAAGGAGTTATTTCGAGTCGTCTTTAATTAAACATCTATTAAGCCCCCCCCCCCTCTCATCTAACTCCTTTTCATACTAAATAATATGAGTGAGAAGGGTGTGAGCAAGAGTAGCAAACTTAAACGCCATACTATCTACAAAATGTTTTCAAAATTACTATCCACTAATGAGATATAGCATTATATCAGATCGTTTTCAAAATTACTATCCACTAATGAGATATCTATAGCATTATATCAGATCATAATATTCTTATCACAGAGGAAAATATAGAAGGAACCGTGTTCAACAATAACAATCAGACGGATTGAAGCAACAGTTCGTGATAGTGGCGAACTTTATTCCCGATTTCGCTGTTGACAAACTTTCCATCCAAGGAATCTCCAGTTAGAATACTAAAATGCCACGATACACCTTTAATGTCTTTCTAAATCCTAATAGTTCAGCGTCATAAAAATGTACTGCTCACAGTCTTGCAATAAACAGGTCCCAAAATGTGAATAGAAATATGCAGATAAATTCATATGGAAAATAAAAGAATTCAGTCATTGATTTATCAATACTCATTTACGCACACATATTCGCAATTGATACTAGAAACAAGTGAACCTCTCTACTGATGACTAATACATACAGACCTCAGGTATTTTCTCTTCTCAGTCTCAATCAATTAAACTCTCTGTAAACCGTTCACAAAATAAGGATATTTCAATCCGCTATTTTAGAAACATCAGTAGTCGAGTTCACCCAAACGCACAATAACCTTTATCGTGAATTTTTAGTTCTAGAGCCATTACTGGTAACTAGAAATCAAATATAAAAAATAAGGTAATTGAAGAACAAAAAAACCCAAACCAACAACAAAAAAAAAGAAAATTAAAAAATCCAAAAGCGTGCTGCTCCTGAAACAAAGGAACAAAGAACACGACCGCACTTATCGTGAGTTAAAGATATCACGTTTTCTACCTTTCGTTTTAGCATTTTCAGCGAACTTTGACCTGCATCGAATGATGTTATTTCTCACTTCACACGAAAGATATAAAATGCATGAACACTTACTGTACATTCTAGATTTAAATCAGTATTTACATCCAGATTTTAATTTAGTAACTTTTAAGTCCGGTTTCCACTTTTCCACTCACTCATCAAACCCGATAACTCACCAACACTACCGGCCTTCACTGGGCTTGGCTTGGACAAGAAATCTCAGTGGAGAGGTGTGGCTGACCACACTCACTCACTCACCTATCTTGTAGCTAATGAATCTGACAGGCTGAAAGTTCGTGAGGGTTTTAATCTTTAATATTTAATACAAACCTTACTATGGCAATTTCTGTTTTTCCAAGCTCACAAACATAGGTCAAGTCGGTGTAGGTGTTCTAAGTTCCCCACCCCAAACACACTTTCGCACCCGTCTCTAGGTTCTAATTTGGAGTTAATTGCCCTTTCTTTAGATAGTCCTTCCTAAGTGCAAAGTAACCTATTGTCACTAGCGGCTCAGTTTCTCGAAGGGAAATGACTTTGTCAGCTGATCTAATTCAATGATACCGGTGATCAAGCCAAACCACAGAGGTAAATGTCAGTCAAATCCACAGTTGGTCAAAGAAACCGAGTTAATTAAATGTTTAGATGGAACAACAATTTTAATGTTGGTTATAGCATGTAAGAACGTATTTAATATTAAAGATAAATACATAATAATGATGGAAATTTTAATAGAGGTGGATTTCTTATTTTATGGAATACATGCTGTGTTCAAGTGCAGGCCTCTTTTGTTTACGGGTTTGTAACCTTGTTGGGTATCCGTCGACAATATTTACTGAATTACCAAATTAATGTCATCAAAGACAAACAAATGCAGTATTTATAACAAGATTAATAATTGTATCGTTATAATAATAATGTTGTTTCTCATTCCGTCCGTGTGCCTCTCTTGTTTTTGCTTAATTTAAATTCTCATTATTTACGGAACTTCTAACCATTATTCACCATGTATATTGTTTACTGACTCTATCATTGGTGCTTCATGGCATTCTCCTTACAATATTTTTTTTCTTAATGAAATCTCATTTATTAGTTTCAACTTTTAAATTGGTTTTCTACCTAGAGGAATTTTTGATGACATGTATTCAAAGGGAGAAACATCTTTATCTTAAGAGATTCTTGAAACTACTTTTAAAAATAATATATATATATATATACTTGCATTGGTCTATATTTAATGTATAACTTTAAAGATTTTTCTCCCGACAACTGCATCAACTAAGTATGCATACATTTCTTAGTATTTTCCACACCGTAGTGGCTCTGCACAATTGCCACAATAGTTCTCTAGCTGATACCCCACCCCACCCCCGGCCCACTTTGTTTAGGGTTGGGGGCTTCGATACTGATCAATCCACGTGGAAGTCAGTTCCCCAGATTATGGTGGAGGAGCCTAGTCCTTCCAGAACTATCCAGGGCTGGGAACATCCTAAGACGAAAGGCCCCAAGCAAAGGTCTGAAGAGGAAAAAAGCTACGCAACCTCCACCATCACCTAGTGGCTCTGCATTTTCTAGGCGTTTGTTTGTAAAATTATCATCCACAATCGGTATCTCCTGAAAATTATTATTATATCATCATCATCAATAATATAATTGTTTTTACATTATCACTCTTATCATTATAATCATCGCCATTAGTATAATTATAATTTCTTTTTCAGAAACAGCGATAAGAAAATAAGCAAAGGAAATGTGATAAATATTTACCGAACCTATATCCACGCACTCCGAAGAAATCTGTGAACTGACGTCACCAGAAAATACTCCTCACGCATTTCCTACATTATTACAGCGGAATATCTACGGAGCTAATCATGTCATCCACTCGAGCACGTCATCTACTTCATCACGTCATTCACTTGAGTAACTGCGAACGATACGAGGTGGACGTCAAGCAGAAATCAGGCCACAAGTTCAAGGTGTTTTTTTCCTGAAAGTCAATTAGTGTAAGTTGATCAATTTTTTCACTTTACCTGATAAACATTATACCTGACAAGAAAACGTACGTATCTATAAATATTTATAACGTTAATTATCTTGTGGTGGTATTGTTGATCAATGCCGTTAACCAAAGTTAATTTATCCATTTCTAACAGTTTATCGTTAACAATTTTCTGTTCCCGTACATCTTATTGATGTTTCTCCGATTGCTATCCAGGCTAGATGTCATAGTCTTTAAGCCTTACAAGTGTGCACTATATTTCTCCCTCAATAAAACAACACAGCAAATAATGTCCGAAGGTGGGATTTGGCCTGACGTGTTGCTTGACTACCGTTGTACGCAGTGTTTACCTAGTGTGATTTAGGGAAGGCACATCCCGAGGGTACAATTATAACCAAGTGCATAATCTGGGTTTTGTTAATGAAGCTTTATTAGTTGACACGCCCTTTCGAGAGCAGTGGAATGCATGACAAGCACGAAAGAGTTATTACTCTTTTTTTTTTTTTTTTTTTTTTGTCAATCCTTTTTTTTTTTTAAAGGTCCTGGTCTCACAAACGCACGTGCGCACCAATATACGCACACACAATCATGCAGACATGATTAGGTTTTAGTATTACAAAAATGCATGATTTTAAAATTACAAACACAATATATTAGCAAAAACATGCATGTAATTCTAGAAAGATTTAAAATCATGTAACACACATATACACAACGAATTAAAAATAAGAAGACAATTAGAGGAAGAAATAAGATTATGCCTTTAGTCAGTCAAATGCGGATATAAGTTGCATGCGTACCCCTATTAAAGCAGTCCCCAAAAAACCAAACAAATGACAATGATTTTGCTCTCATTCGCAGACTAACACGCATAACTGGTTTCCAAGCAACAGGAGATAACTAATACCTACGCCTTGCACAGCGTAAAATATAAATGCACAATAATGTAGCAGGAAAAAAAAAGTAGTTCACTGATGTAGCTCAGAGTATGGGTACATTCTCTACCCTGCATGCTTCTAAACAAATATAAATATTCATTTTAATTGTAAATGCCCAATGTGTGTGTGTACGCGCGCGCGCGCGCGCACACACACACATCATGGATAACATTGTATTTTTTTAAGTTGAAGGCTACTGATACGTGTACAAATTTTAGATGTCATTACTTGACTAGATTGTGTAGCAGGAACTCATTATGATTCTTCTCAGATATACTGATCCGCATTATTTCCCTTGATTGCTCCAGAAGAATAGATAGATACCTGACAAAAGAACACGCCATTGAAAAATATAACTAGGGCTGTTCTCAGAAGATAATCAGTTTAAAATCATAACTTCGACCTTCATCTCTCTGAGGTGATCAGCTGTAGAGATTACTTCTCTTAGTGACAAGATTCATTAAAGCATCAATTTTAAACATATCGTGGCGGAGTATATTTGCCTAAGCCTATTTTAAAACTTAATCGTTATGTGGTGTAACTTTCAACACTCAAACACTGGTAACTGTACGCATAATTCGTAATTCCCAGTGATCCCCAGATAGTATTTTTTATATCTTTAGATGGCAATACCGTTTTACGGACTGGGCCAGCATAAACCTTTATAATGGTGTTGACAGTTTGGTCCAGGAGTTTTACGGACTGGGCCAGCATAAACCTTTATAATGGTGATGACAGTTTGGTCCAGGACAAACCTTTATAATGGTGATGACAGTTTGGTCCAGGACAAACCTTTATAATGGTGTTGACAGTTTGGTCCAGGAGTTTCTTATAACTGGAAGCACGACGGGAAGTTTAGATGAGCTGTTATTCATTCGGTGAATGTATTGCTTGAAAGGAATTGTCTCACCATTAGTTCTAATACTTGCTGAAAGTCTTGCTTATTAAAAAAATAAAAATAAAATGTTGTTAAGCAATTACACAATAAATTATATTAATATTTTTTTAAAATCTCATTGCGAAATGCATTCAACCAAATCGCCATTGTAAGTGATACAAGGAAAATGATGTGCTAGTACACACATGGCAGTCAATATAATCATGCATATAATATACTTAAAATAATGTTTCGCTCTTAGAAAATACCGTGTCATCTTAAGTGAGAGAGCCAATTTACTGTCAGCAGATGAATAAGTCTGAGATCAGTTTTAAAACAAGAGGACAGATTTCGATGTTGCAGGAACAAAGCTCGAACATTTTTGTCGGAATACCTTCCGTACTCCATTGCTTGCAGTTTGACATCCTGAAAATGACGTCATTTGAGGGGATCAGCCTTGAGACACTTCATTAGAGTTACTCGTTTAGTGAGGGCTCCTTGCAATCTGTAGGTCTTCTTCTGTGCCACCGGATGCTCTTTTTTTTTTTCCTCACAACTTGTCATCTGATGATGACAAGCATGTTAGAGACACTTGATGACGTATACGGAAGCTAGGTCACTTGTTTCTGGTCAAAGTGATTGGAGTTCGATCCCTCAGTTCGGGGTGAGAAGGTTGTGACGGGTGATCCTTAACCGCTTCCTAGCTCAAGATGGTGGGCTCGTGTATAGCCCCTAGATGGGCGATAAATCGAGTTTCGTGCTCTACAGGCCACGCACTATTGATCTCAAGGCAGTTACAAGTAGGAAAGATCACTCCGTTGACCCTTGCCCTGGGCAAAAGTGCACCTAGAAAATCTACAAGACACCCACCCTCAAACCGCCCGCCACTTTCTCCGCCCATGGCAGAGCAACTGTGTCTCTCTATTCCAGGATATGTATCTTTCCCTAAAGTTCTTGCGCCAGTCTGTGAAATCAGCAAAAGTTGGAAGCTGACATGAAGACCAGAATCAGTTGAAAACGTCCACCACTCTACCGCGGTCTGGGAGGGGGGAAAATTAAAACAATAACGTTCCTGCAAGTAACACCTGTGGTGTTTCCATGCAGCTGTCGATGAAGCAACGCGCCGATCCGTTCATTATTTGATCGCATCTTTATCTTCATCTTTATCACCGATTATCTGAGCACGTCCTCTTAGCGATGAAAGGTAAAAACCAGCATCCTCACATTGGACACAGATGAAGTACAATTCGGCAACTGGCCACGTGGTATGGTCAGGCTTGGCTCTTCCTGGCACGTTCCCTCGTCATGCCTCATTGCTTCAAGAGCGATCTGGGAAACGCGGTCAAGTTTCATGCACCTGCGCGTTAATCAGGCGTGGCCAGACTGAAGTGCTCGAGGTACAACCTCTCAGTCTTTGGTGTTCGCTTCCACGTGTGCGCGCGCGCAGAACGAGAGAGAGAGAGGAGTGGAGGGTGGGTGGATGTTGAACCAATTCACGCTCAGTCTAAATGCTGTTATGCAAACTCAGGACACATATGAATCTGTTAAATTAAAATGTTACACAGTGTAGAAAGAGATATACAGTGCATTTCTTCATTAATTCAACACTTGCGGCAAGATTCGTTTTAAGAGAGTATGCCTTCCTATGTTTTAAGGTGCAAAGTGTAGCAAGCAGTTTTGCAACGACATATTTCCAGCAATATAATTATAGGCCTATTTCTATCTGTAACCAGCTATGTCACAATTAAATTAAGCACATAAATGATCATATGAATAACATCGTTTAAACATTTATTTCTCTATAAAAGTTACATGCATTTACTTAATTCGAAGTAATCGGGTTGCATTCAACTTTTGAGAAAGAAGGAAAAGCAAGCTCGGAACCAAGTCAGAAAGTCCGTGGGAAAAATCACTCTCTTTTGTCAAGCTTTAAATTTACTCAAGTCGTCGACCAGTTTAAAATATTTAAATTAAAAAAATAAAATAAAATGCAAGTACTCTTTCTGGCATGTCCAACCACCTTCTCACGTTTTAAGTCACTTAAAACGTAAAATTATTTTAGTTTCATAAAAGTATTTAAATCTAATCATAATAATTTACAAATTCAAAATAGTTCTCACTTTGTACTTCAGATTCTTATAAACAGTGTTTCTAACTTGAAGCCCTGACACTTTAATTAAACTTAACTTCGAATTAGTTATGTATTCCTAGCCCATCTTATCGCTCACTCTGGCCGGTCAAATTTACACAAAACCTTATTGTCACTGCGTGAGGACTGTCTCTTGGCCAGTGTACGCTCAGACCGAATGTCAACTGAAATTAATTAAAATATGGTCAACTGTTAGAACACAAATAGGCGTGCTAGAGAAACCTGACTTTAGTTTGCCTTTCAGACTTACACTCAGCATCTCCTATACTACCTATAGGCTTGATTCGTCCCTATAGTAACATTTACCAGACAAAATAATTACAAGCCTGTAGACTTGTTTGTGGGAGCCAGGCATTTTGTAATTCAGGATTTATTGCCAGCAGAGATTAGTATCGTGGTCTGTTGCTGTTAAAATGAATATCTCTTTATTCCACAGCTTATTTAAATACTTAGTGGCTATGTATCATTTGCATTAATAAACAGTAATTAAGGTTTGAGCAAGAGTGTGTAAGAGCAAGTTTGTCCAGCTTTTTCTTGTCTCTCTAAATTGTCTGAATGAGTGCAAGTGACGAGGTCTAATTGCACAAATAGCAGCAAAAAGTATATAAGGAGAAACATTATTTTATCTCCGGTCTTTCACTTTGCGGTCTGACCAGTTCAAGACCAAGACTGTTCACATAACCGCTGCCTCAACGAAGTGTTGACCGTCCTGAAAGAAAGGTTGTTCGTCTCAACTGCTACGACTACACATTCTGTGGTCCACGTCAAGAAAGACGTCAAACCACGCTTCATACATAGAGACCAGACACAACATGCCCACGCTGTTTCAAGCTGATGGGACAGGTTCCTCTTGGTCATCTGAATGGGAAGATAGATCAAAATCTCTCGAAAGACATTGTATTACAAGATATTACATTATATTATTTTACACTGTATTACATTACATTATTTTACACTGTATTACATTATATATTTTACACTGTATTACATTAACTTTGCCCTGTCTTGTGCATTAAAACTCATCACTAATTGTGATGACACTAAAGAGACTTATTTTATTTGATTACTTAGATATTTATTTCATCGTTTCCTATTTTATCTTCTTCATTTTCTTTATTAAAATTCCTTTAATTTATAATTCTTGATTCTCCGTTTATTGTCCCGTTGCCATGCATGTATTAGTTATAGGGTCTGCATTCACCATGGGGACGTGGGGCGGTGGGGGTGGGGTGCTTAAAGCTAGATATTAATTATTATGTGTTTACCCTAAGACTAGAAGACCGTTTGTGACGTGTCATCTTCATTGTGCGTCCTTGCGTCTGTTCATTATTTGTGTGCGCGTGTGGCTGGGAGACGTGATTAGTCTGCAGAAAATAAGCAAGGAATTATTAAACAACACTGCTTTTTTTCTCGTCTTTCTTTCTACCTGTACTCACACGTAACAATACACCACATTCTTGTAACTTAGTACTTATTCTGAGACTTAATGTCTAATTGCTTATCGTAAAATTGAGCGCTGTATACCTAAAACTGTGCTTCGGACACTGGTTCCCGGTCTGTGATTGACTTTCGATTTTAATAAATTAAAATTTTAATAAAATTAAAATTAAAGCGACGTGAGCCCGATTTCTTTCCACTTCACATCTACACAAAGTGTAAACAATGACAAGTGGCAGCGGATGAATATTACAGGTTTTTATTTTTAATTTAAAAAAGAAACAACTGAACAGTTTCTTGACAGTAACTTCCTGAATCCCGAAAATTTGCAGCAGGTAAAAAAATGGAAAATATTCGTTAAGAATAAAATTACACAAACTTATCAATTTCACTTAAGTTACTTTGATAGCAGCAGTTTTCAAACTCCTGAAATCTAGGTTAAGCAGCAGCATTACACGTGCCTGATGATAGCTGGGGTGGGGGAAGAGGGTGTAGCTTATTTTAATTTTGCTGTTTACTACTTTTTAAAAGCTTATCTGACAAGATGAGTACTATGAAAACCCACAAAAAGTTTGAGGTGTTCAGCTCCGTTATGATAAGTGGCTTACTTCAGCAACAAGTATCTCAGTTCTGGTAAGTGGCTCAATTCAGCAATAAGTAACTCAGTTCTGGTAAGTGGCTCAACGTTTTAAGGACGAATTGCTCAATTTTGTAACAAGTAGTTCAACATCGTGCCGACGTATGGTTCAGTTCTATAAAAGACTAGCGACTGAGTTCTGAATATGGTTTAAATTCTATAACAAGAGGTTCGATTCTGTAATAAGTCGTTCAGTTTTGTAATACTGATTAATCGATTACCTATATGTAGCTCAGTTTAGTAATGACAAATGAATCATTTCTGTAACAAGTGGCTCAGTTCTGTAACGATAAATGGCTCAGTTCTGTAACGATAAATGGCTCAGTTCTGTACGATAAATGACTCAGTTTTGTACAATAAATGGCTCAGTTCTGTAACGATAAATGGCTCAGTTCTGTACAATAAATGGCTCAGTTCTGTAACGATAAATGGCTCAGTTCTGTACGATAAATGGCTCAGTTTTGCAATGATGAGTGGCAATATCTCCACGTTCTCACCTATAATGTGGCTAATTATAACATTTATATCATATTAATTATAACATTTATATCACGTTCTAATAAACAAATGCATCTTTCTGTAAATAATTATGTTTATAATTTTGAAAACAAATGGAGTGGATGTATCTCTTTACTTTTGGTCATCTTTTCCGGTCACACTATATTTTCTGACCATCCTGAGACGTTGATCTATTCGGGTACCTCAGGCAGCCGGTGATGAATAAGTATTAGACACATGACAAAGTTGAGAAGTTTTATCTTCTACCCCTATTACAATATCATAGAAAAGCAACATCAAATAAATAAACAACAGCAAAAAACTGAACTTGCTGATTACGAGTGAATGAATTTAATGGTCACTTAATAACACTGTTCAATTGCTTATTCTGGGTTTAACGTCCGCTTCCAAAGCCACTGATCTGATTTGATGAACAACTGCCATGTGTCTTATGTGTAAATTTAATACTGCAATTGTGCCTGCTAACTGCTTAAATTATTTTAGGCATCGCCCCTTGTTGCAGATAAAAGTGATCTAAGATCTAATATATATACAAGAGCTTGAAAATGAAATGATAACCAATGAAGACACGAGATGGTTATAATTAGCGCACTGGGGATGACGTGTTTCGTGTGCATGCAATAGCAAGCGATGACGTCATTATAGTGTTTATGTGTAAGTGGTACTTCCACATTGTCAAAGTGTGTCAACTCTTCTTCACATAGAAAGGCTCTCAGAAACAAGCTTTCTCGGGTGTTTGCAGTTTATATAATTAGATTTTCTCGGACAATATGTCTTCTTGTTGTTTTTAAATTTATTTTATTTCGAAATGTCTTCTTTCCCTACCTAACTGAAATACATAACATTTTTTTTTCTTAGCATCGCGAAATTGGTGCAAGCCGGAAGTGCTCCCCAAATTCATCATCAGCACTATTAATTTAACTTTTATTATCAAAGCTGTCTCGATTCCCATTTTCTTTGCCCTTAACTTCGTTGGGTGATTTGTGATTTTACGTCCAATTCGAATCTTCGTTGATTTCGCAAACGAGCGCAAAGAACCTACGAAGAGTTATAATGGAAGAGACATTGGGCCACTGAGAAAGGTGTGGCACCATCAACGCTCCCTCTAATCAACCCGATCTTTGCATAGTCGAAATATAACAATAAATACTTAACTTTGTGACTCAGGCAGATTCATACCAATCATGTTTCTATCCTTAATAATGCTTAATTAAGAAACTCCCCCTTTTCAGGTACAAATAAAACGCTTCTAAAAGATAGGCTATATTTCTCAAACTAAATAAGCATTCTTCTTACAGTCTTCAGTATAGAAACCGCAAGATGAAAAAAAAACCAAACTACTTTTAATCAGCAAAGCTCCTCAATAGTTTTAAGTTTGTGATGTCTGTGACAATAATGAAAGACAGCTAAACACGCACACACATAAAAACATACATTGTACAGTTTAGATGTGAAAGAATTAATTATATTTCTATTTTGTTTCAATAGACACCGTTGTTGTCAGAGATCACTCTAAGGGAAGTAACTAATACTGTACTATTTTTGAAGATGAAGTAGCGTCCCTTTGTATGAAATAGGCAATACCATGTCTTCAAACCGATATATTATAAATATTATTCATATTTGACATTATTTTTTAAATGTTCTATGGTGTAGTACACTCTTAATTTAAAAGCGATTTATTTATTATTAAACTATATTATCAGGTCATTTAAAGATTTTAACTTTTTTAAAATAGTGGATTCTAATTTAATTAATTAATTAATTTGTAAAAGGTTGCAAATTTGTTTTCAACACAGACAGACCATTTGGATGGATTTCATTAATTTTTATTCAGACAGTATACAAGAAATGGTCTCACTTTCAGTTTGCAAAATCACACAAATACAATTCAATCCAAAGTCTAACACTTTCTCTAATTCTAACTTTATTTGTAAATAATATGAAAAAATAAATAATTATCTTTTTGTCTTAAATGTTCACATACTGATGTGTCTTTTCATGTTTGAAAAGCTCACTGCATTCTACTTTCAGACTTTGCAGGAGTAAATGATTAAATCTACAAGAGAATTTGCAAAAGAAAATTAATCTTGTAAGCCACAAGTTTTTTAAAAATTGCATTTTACAAATTTAGCATTCTTAAGTCAACATGGTAACTGCTGGCCTAATTACTGGTTTAATTTTTTAGAAACTGCTTAATAACATTCACAAGTGAACTCTCACTTCACACTCACTTGCTTGCCCTGTCTCATTATTTATTTTTAACTGGACATTTTTTGTGCTTTATGCTATTTTATTTCATTTTATTTTTGGTAAAGGAGGTATTTTATTAGTGATAAGAAACTGTATGTGTTTTAGAACCTAAAAGTAAAGAAGCACACTGCCTCAAGAAGTCATTTTAGAAATACTGTTTAATGAATGTCAAGTTTATATTTCAAGACACTATAGCTACAAAAATTTTAACTAAATATATTTCAACTAATTAATTGTTTCCTTTAACTGTTATTAATTGTATACTTGAAGTATTATTAACTGTAGATAATGCAGCATCATATATTATTCCTGTCGACAGTCAACACACATAAATACTAAAACAAGCAGCATATTATAGTAATATTCATTGATTTTGTTTCTTTAATTTGCAGTGAATATAAATATCTACCACAGGACTTAACACAATTGAGATTGTGGTAGCAACAGGTCTTGCACAAACACCCATCAGCCTGACTAACAATGGAACAATGAAATGGTTTTAATTAAAATGTAAAACAAATTTGCCCTCAAGTTCTAAGCCAATCATTTACGTATCCAGAGTATTAAGTCTATTCTCTGCACACAGTTTTCTATGTGTATGGCACCCACAAGGCTGATGGTTTTGCTGACACAAGCATGGAGGAAATATTTTCAAGCTGAATGCGTTGAAAATATTCAAGACGATGACTGCAATGAAAAATAGTGTTTCAAAATCAGAAAGAAAAGAAAAGACATCCACATTATGTCTAAATATCTAAATGTATCAAATGTAAGAATTCAAACAGAAAGACATATAGATAGATGAACATACAGATAGGACCAAAAGAAAAAGAAAGACAGGCAACAACTTAGAAATAATGATACATTGATAGACAGACCACAAAGAGAGAGACAGGATAACAGATGCAGGAAGGATAGTTGTTAAGTGTGATGGAGAATATTTGCCTATCTCTATTTCTGAACTTAAATGTTGTATAAATTGTTACACATCAAAGTGACCTTGGGCACTCCTTATGATGGTATTTGTTTGTAAGTGTCAAAGTTGGAGTATATAAATCAGGTGGAGAATATACTAGAATAAGCTGATGCAATCCAAAACAGTTCCAAGTGGATGATTAGTTTTTCTGACTAATAGTAGTCTCCCACTTGTTTATAACAAATTCATCCAATGGGGATGGACCTAAAGTTACTTTGTTGAAGAAGTCTCTGTTTTAATTACTTTGATTTTGACAAAACTCAAGTCAGGTTATAAAGGTGATTGTTAGCTAATGGTAAGTTAACTGACTGATAAAGAAAGAATAGACGTAGAAATATTTCATACATGATTGCTATTGAACTATGATTTGAATTGGAGAATACTTTATGTAAATGAACCATTATTTCTAAGTTCAATAATTTGATTATGTTGTACATTATACTTGTGAATTTTGATTGATGCTATATTTCTTATGCTGCATATGTATCAGGATAATGAATATTGTTGCAAGATTTGTAAGTTGAGAATGTTTGTTAAGAGAGAAAGGAGTTTTAGGAATGAAATATGCCTGAAATTTAGTGCTGTCTTAATTTGAATTTTGCAGAGAAGAGCACACCATTTTTTTCTTTGATGCTATGATTCACTTCAGATCACAGTGACTACTGCACTTTAATGGATCACATTGGTGTGTGAATTCAGCACTGTTGTTGAACTTATCAGTAAACATGTTGCTGTAAGTTGATTCCTGTGAATACTGTTTGAGAGCCAATGTGGCAAAAACTGAGGCTTTAATTTGGTCTCAAGAATTCATGAAGATTATTTTAACATTCCTCGTGGTGTGTTGAGTAGCACACATGAAGATTCTAGAACATTCCAGGTGATGTGCACTTCATAGTGCATGTGAAGTTCTGGACTATTCTCCATGGTGTGTTTTGTGAGTGCATCAAAGATTCTGGAACAGTTGTGTAATGTGCCTAGAAGGGGTATATTGACCATCATTTAAATAAGAAAGACAGTGACTTGTTGCAAATTGCATGATTGTGAACACGTGCTAAGTGACAGTGGCCATCATTGAAAAAGATATACATTAACTTTAATTATTTCTCTAAAACTCCACTCCCATTTTTTTCTGTGGTCTGCTAATGTCTATGTTAGGATAAATTGAAACATTGTCCAGCGTTAATCAAATATTGTTGTAAAGTGATGTAAATGTCAATGCTCTTTTGATTATATTCATATGTTGTATATTTGATTGTTGATTTAATAAATTTATTGTTAAATTTATTGATATTCTTACACATTTTGATAACCATATGTTGGAGATATAGTAGGCAGATGGGGGCTCGCTAAATATATTGATTTATCTTCTCCTTTGGTAAGAAATTTTCAACCTATGGAAGAAATATTGTGTGACAGTAGATGTTTGCCTTGTGGAAGAGAGAAAACGTTTACAGACCTGCATATCACCAAGTGAGAGAGACGAGTGGTATTTCTGGAGAATTATTAATAACATCAATTAATATTCTCATCATTTATAATTACATGTAGTTATGGATGATTATTAATAATAATAATCATAACCAATAACTAGGGTGGAGTTGGGTCACACTTAAGATACACTGAGACAGATGAAAAGATATTCAGGCATGTTAGACAATAACACCACCCAGCCATGAATTCTTTCTGTAATTGGATGACATTTGCTATAAACACAAATAGATATAGACATTGTCATAAAAGATAGGCAGGTAGACAGAGCAAATAGCAGGAAAATATTATTATTGTACATTATCATCACTAGCAAACAAAATAAAAAAATGAAATGATCTGAGACAATCTTCATCTTGATTATAATCTGAAGAAATGTTGCAACTAATAAATTATTTCCTGACATTATATCATAAAACTGTTATCCATTAAATTTTAACCACTTTGGCATTGACAAAATTTATTTTTGTTAATTAGTATATGATAATGAAAGACACTAAACTAGAGTATATAGCTTGATGAGAGCAATGATGACGGTGATGATATTTTAGAAATAAATTTGAGTGGGTCTAAAGTCAATGACTTTTGTAAACAGTAACTCAATAACTCACAAGTCAGGTGCATCATGAGGCTCTGTCGCAGGGTACAATGACTCGTATTGCCGACTGCTTCCAGCACCATGAATAGCAAAGGCATTGAACCTGGTCACTAATGGAGGAAAGTAAGAAAATGGGACTACTGCAGTGCCAAACCATTCTGACTCAGCAATATGAGCTTTGAAGTCCAGAGGTAGCTGATCCTGCAATACAAAATTGAACTCCTGCCATACGACCCAGGAAAAGGAAGAGCATAAATATAAGTTTAGGCCTATGCAAATACTAACATAGCATGAACAAAAGCTTCCCAGGTAAGGAGGAATGCTGACTCATTAATCACATTCTGGCACACTTTCTTCTGCAGCAAACATACAAAATATTATATCACTTCCAGCATGCCATTTATTGAAATGGAACTGTTCACCAAGTTAACCTAAAAGGCATATGCAGTGATAGTTAATACTAGATTTTCTTATTTTACATAACAGCATCTGAAAACATAATTTGCAACTAAAATACTATCTCTCCACTCATTAATTCTCATCAGTATAATGATTATATGACTTACAAAATGTAAATGAAACGAACAGATGTGAGCTGGCAAACAAAACTTACAATATTAACAACTGTTTCTGTCACTTGAGACTTGTAACATTAATATTCATACCTGCACAGGATTCCGGCACCCATTCAACAGCAGCACAAGGTGCTGACCATGACTAGAACAGACGTAGCAAAACCACACAGAGGGAGGTTAAAACAGTTCTAGCCTACAGTGCAAATGTTAGTGTTTGTGAATGTTTGGTGCAGCATACTAGTTAGTGCAGAGGTATTAAATGGAGATGAGCACAATTTTTTGTTGTTGTACAGTTGGAGACTTACTAGGATAAACTGGGAAACAAAAGTCATATTATAAATTAGGTATCAGATTTAAGGTCATTGCTTTACAGAGACAAAAACAGGAGCATTATTTATTGATGTGTTTCCTAACTTATCTAAGTCAAATTTAAATTTAACAACATATATATATATATATCAAATTTGGGATAAAGAATATTGCTGATGTAATAACTGACTTAATTTAACATTCATTCCAGACAGACAGGCATTAGTTATTGTGAAAGCAAAGGAGGTATTTGCTAAATGTTAATTGTTGCTAAACATACTTACGGACACAGCTCAACTTCTACGTATTGATCTCTGTCATTCAAGAAAAATGTCTCTACCACTGGGAGAAAAAAAAAAACATTATGCATTTACACAGGCACGATTATGCCAGGGTTCTTTAGTCAATATTAGTTACGCATAATGTTATATTAGAATCACACCACTTTTACTACACTTTACAGTTACAAATAATGCAATAACAAATAACTACATTTTGAACTTGCATGCTGACATACTATTGAAATTAATGGTACTTCTGCTGAAATAAATGGACAATGCTAACATTAATCGCCAAAGATTTACTTATTAATATTTTGGAAACTAAGCAGAAATACTTGCACTAAGTTTTTTGCAGTACTTCTTTTTCATGTAAACAAATGACATTTCTAAGGGAGCATACTGATATATATGCTGCTATTGTCATAAATAAATTCCCATGATATGGGTTGCACTATCAGAATTTATAAACAAAAATAGATTAATACATGGATATAGTTCTTAGTAACCGCCAGAAATAATTGTCCTTGTTAAAAACGTCAATAAAAATATGTGGATACTAGTGCTATAAACAGTGAAACTTTTGATAGGTTTCATATAGTGGCACTGTACATGATGGTGCAATTGTAATGAATTTTTAAAAAAAAAACTGTTTCCAATCAAATTATTATTTTTTAAAAGGAATTTTTATTCCTTTTTCAAGGTATCTGAAGAGAGTTATAAATATTATGCTGATGGAGAATGGACAGGCTGTAAAAGCAAAACAAAATTTGGTCAGTAAAAAACACCAGAGGGTTATTAATTATTATTTATTATTTTAAATCAGGAATGAAAAATAGAGTATCAAAATTGAATTTATGATGAGACAAAGCCTACTCTGATTTGGTTTTGAACCTTGCAATCATATTTGTTTTGAATAATAGCTATACTCATATGCATGTTTTGCACAGCTTCTTTTTTTTTTTCCTAAACAGAAGTATTATCAACAAAAACCTGTGTTGGAGAAATTTCCACCTATTTCCCTTCCTCTATTCAACTTCCCTTCTGGCCCCATCTTTTTCCTCATTTCCATTAATAAGCTAATGTGTATGCCGTTCATGAGACTACCTTCAAAGTCCCACAAGTTTGGACATGGTTGCCCTGATGATGCAGCTGATGGAGCTGAAGGAGAGTTGAAGAACGGTGCCTTCACAGACACCTGGCAGCCATCCGGGTGTGCACTGAGGCATATGTTGACTGGGGGGTGGTCAACAGGTTTGTTATTCCAGGTGCTGTAAATGTTAAATTCCCTGCACATTGAAGGAATTTCATTTCCAAATTAAGCATTATTGCAATTACAAGTACAGTGAGACTAAGTGTGAACTAACTAATCAGCTATGTCTTTTGGAGAATAAAGATGGTGGAGATAGGGATGGGGAGATATATTTTAAGCAGAAACATTTCCATAAGTGAAATACAAATTGTTTGATACTAAGGATAAGAATAATGTGAGGGATTAGTATAACATCTTAGTATAAAGATGAAGAGAAAATAAATAAACTGGTGTTAACCCATTTAAAATAAAAGGAGTGCCTTCCTACATGATTGCCATGACAGAAGCCCCAACCACTCAATATTCAACTGTCATGGGGTTTTAAAGAAATGTTCAGGTTAATATTTGAGTTTATTAGAGATAAATTAGGGTTACGGTTTTTAGGGTTAGGGTTTGTGATAGGCATGCCACTTAGTTAATGAAAATGGTTATTATTATTAATTAATCTTTCATAACCAATTACAAGTGATGAGAATCTTAATTTATTTCATTAATGATCCTCCAAAAGACTCATCTATCACTGGCAGATATGCGGATGCTTTAAGTGTTTTCTCTCTTCCACAACATAAGCAACATTTACTGTCACATAATGTTTCCATGAGTGGAAAACTTCTTACTAAAGAAATCCAACTTTAATCTATATTTAGCAAGCCCCCATCTACCCATTTTCTTCTCCAACATAAGATTATCAATATGTGAAGAAGGTCAATACATTTAAATGAACGATGAAACAGATTACTTGACATCAATATTCCACGAACTCATGTTTGAATAATTCTTGTTTACACAGTCCATAAATATAAAAAATATAATTACAATTCACTAATCGAGTCAATACAAACTGCAGGTTAGTCCTATCAGAGAATAGAAATGGAGTTATTAAAGATAGGTAATTTAAAATCTTTTTTTTTTTTTTAACATGACCTGAATTAAGAGTTGCTTCAACAGTCTTTACTAGCTTTTGCAAGAATGTCACAATGTCCATGTCAACATGTGTATCCTGCCACACACATGGAAAACACTAAGATGCCATTGTATTCTCGAATGAACTTCAGCACTCTCTTCACCTTGTCAGTTCCTTCATGAACGATGATTACAGTAATTCTGGTAACTTCAATGTACCAAAATTCTCCTGATGCATCCAGCATATACATCAAAGTGTATAGTGTACTTCTTATGCCTGCACCTTCCAGGTCATTCAAGTTTCTGAACTGGGAACATGTGAAGGGTAACTGGGAACTTGAAAGTTGAAACTCCAAACTTGAAACTTGGAACCCCAAAACTCAAACTTTCCACCTATGGAAATATTGTGACGGTAAATGTTGTCTTAATGTTGTGGAAGAGAGAAACGTTTACAGCGCTCGCATATCCGCAAAGTGAGAGAGACGAGTGGTGTCTGCTGGAGAATTTTATAATTATTAATAACATAAATTAAGATTCTCATCACTTGAAATTAGTTATGAATGATTATTTAATAATAATAATAATCATTAACTAGGTGGCGTTGGCGACACAGCTATGTTCCTTGGGAAACATAACGTCAGATTTGGGAGGCTATATGAATGAAACAGGCTCGCCCACTACGCAAAGCAGCACCCCTCAAAAGTCTCCACATCCTCTGTAAAACCTAGGATTTTAGTATCTGGGTAAGATTCCGAGACCTTGGTTCACAACCGACAGTCAAACAGAATCGTAGAAAGAAGCTGAATAATAATAATTATTATAATAAATACTGATAAAAGAAAAAATTGTGAGGGGAAGCAAATCCAAGCAATGAACGAAAGTTGCTATTTTAGGAGTGGCTTCCCTTATCAACGCTGCTTCTGAGGTTAGCAATTGCAAGAAAGAAGTTGCACTCATCAGTTACTCAATATAAGGAACACACCCTTACAAACCAATCGACTTATCTTATTTACAGTAATGATTCGTTACTGCCGATTGAAGTACAGCTGTTAAATTCAAGTTGGTTCGTTGATGGTTTCATACCAACTCCCTCCGCGGAATCGACAAACATCCTGAAAGTGGGCATTACGTTACATAGCAAAACTGGCATTCATTCAATCTTGGCACAGAGAAATAAAGTGGGTCTGGAATGACAAAATGCACGGATACTACAGTCACTCAGTGGGCAGTAGTAACAGAAGACTCACATCAGACACTGACTCGGACCCAAGCCATAAGAATTGTGTATTCCCCCTCCCCCTCCCTTTCTTATTTGATTCTTATTCGTGCATTTTAAATGGTGTCCACTCAGGCGCATCTATGGTGCTGCAAATGTACTTGAGTCCCCCCCCTCCCCCTTAATTACTGTTGAGATGAGAACACTAAAATAAATTTTAAAAGACATATAAAAAATAAATTAGATGTATATACTGTGTGTGTGTGTGTGTGTGTGTGTGTGTGTGTGTGTGTGTGTGTGTGTGTGTGTGTGTGTGTGCGTGCGTTTCGGGAGCTGAGGTAGATCTTTCTCTATAATAAACAAAATTCCGATGCTGCCAGAAAGATAATGCTTGAGAGGGATTTCCGGTTTAAATTCTAGTTTCACTTATTGGTATGATATTTTCACCCAGACGATCTATCAAAAGAGCCAAAAGAACCACAAAACGATTCAAATGGACCATTGAAGAACCAAAATAATTACAAACGAACTAACAATAAAACCGGCAATAAGCAGATGATATGCCATGAAGGCAACATTCTATTATTTATCAACAAAAAGTGTGAAAAAAAACAACATTTTGTTCCTGATATCATTTTATGGTTACTGTTTAAAATAATAACAAATGTAATAAATAATGACAGCATAAGCGCTTAAACGCTGCACCAAATTTTAAATTAATTTGAGGGGACAATTCGTTTGGTGCGTTTGCGTTAAAAGATACTACCGTTTGGCTTACATTATTTAAAAGGCAAACTATCTTTATAAGTCACTTAAAAAAAAAAAAAGTGTTATTAACCTTTAAAACACACACACACACACACACACACACACACACACACACACACACACACGTACCACAAAAAAATTGGTCGAATATTTATAAATAATCTCGACCGCACACAGAATATCTTATATCTCGAAATTCATGTTTAATTTTCTTTTATATGTTTTATAAAAAAAAAAAAAAAGAAGAAGAAGAAGAGATTATATTGATATTCGATTGTTCGTCAGCTTCAGGATGTTAACGCGTTGACATCTTAATTCAGTTTTCGACTGGTCACTTCATTGATTCGAACGTGCTTATTTTCAGCCAGTTCAACCACGAGGGCAAAATATCGAGTCCATGGACTTTTTCCTTCTGGTTTTTGATAGTTAAACAGTCACAGTTTAAATTCTTTATTTTCCCGATATAGAACAAAAAAGGCCCACTCCGTAGCTAACCCTTGTTCTTCTGATTTAACTGACAGCTTAGTGCTAAACCTGAAATTCTTCGTTGCCAGTTACGTTTTTAAAAATAGTCTTGATTTCTTTCAAGCTCTATCAGCTCCCAACAGGGAGCTTGACTGCGTGTGCTTTCTGACAAATAATCCAAGTTCGACCTGCAGAAATGTTATTTTGCCAGGCTTAAGTGATAAAGACTTTGAAATAAGACCGCAAAGGGAGTGTTATTTTGCCAGGCTTAAGTGATAAAGATTATGCTCTAGTGGACTACGAAGTAAAATCACACAGGAATGTTATTTTGCAAGACTTATGTTATTATGATTGTGTACTCGTGGACTGCGAGGTGAGACCTCAAAGAAATACTAGTTTGTTATACTCGTGGACTGCGAGGTGAGACCTCAAAGAAATACTAGTTTGTTATACTCGTGGACTGCGAGGTGAGACCTCAAAGAAATACTAGTTTGTATACACTTAGGTTATTATGATTGTGTACTCGTGGACTACGAAGTGAGACTTCAAAGAAATACTAGTTTGTATATACTTAGGTTATTATGATTGTGTACTCGTGGACTACGAAGTGAGACTTCAAAGAAATACTAGTTTGTATACACTTAGGTTATTATGATTGTGTACTCGTGGACTACGAAGTGAGACTTCAAAGAAATACTAGTTTGTATACACTTAGGTTATTATGATTGTGTACTCGTGGACTACGAAGTGAGACTTCAAAGAAATACTAGTTTGTATACACTTATGTTATTATGATTGTGTACTCGTGGACTACGAAGTGAGACCTCAAAGAAATACTAGTTTGTATACACTTATGTTATTATGATTGTGTACTCGTGGACTACGAAGTGAGACCTCAAAGAAATACTAGTTTGTATACACTTAGGTTATTATGATTGTATACTCGTGGACTGCGAGGTGAGACCTTTTAGAAACACGTCACCAAGGAGAAGAGTCCTTGTCCGGAAATATAAACGAGTTTAGGCAAACTTTAAAAAAACGATGATGTCTTTACTTGTCTTTTTTTAAAGACAAAATATTCTGTAAGCCACAACATTAACATCGTGTAGCCCTGAATCAAACATAACATTAAAACAATTTAATATGACAACGCCCGCGGTAAAATAGCGTCAGCTGAGAGGGTACACCTATGATAAACTTCAAAGACTAATTCCAAGGATAAATAAATGATTTAAGAGAAATAACGTTTTATTCTAAGAGCTTAGGTTTCATAAACTAAAAAGAAAAACTCAAACACTTCACTGTAATCTTTAAAATTATATGATTAACGATACTTCCAATACAAGTAAGAGATTGTGTGTTATGTTTAAAGTTACAGAAACAGGACAACAATTGGGTTATTGCATGAAAAGGCACAGCTGTTAATTATTTTTTACACCAAAAACCGGACGGGAAAGGCTGACTCATTCAAACAACCAATGTGAGGTGAGCGGTTTAACAGATTATCCTACTCAAACCCTAATCTGCTTCATCCCGTTACAGGTCTTCGTAATTTGCAGAGAAATTCAGTCAGGCCTCAGTGACATCAATAGCTAATTAATTTTATCTTCACTTTGTCTCTGAGCGTTACCGGTTCAGAATTTCTATCCAAGTGGTGCGTTTCCCGCCTCTTGATCGGTATAGAAACCATGGCCTGCATATTCTCTCTTGCCTAGGGAGACATTTACCAAATTATGATATGACTTTTAAACACAATTAAAATTAAGCCCCCACCCCCTAAGCATCCACATATCTCCTTCTTTGCCAAATAAAGAAGTGGAAATGTGACAAAAAGCAAGATAACAAATATATATTCAATATAATAAAAGTTAAACAAGACAAAAATTATATATAATAAGTAGTAGTCATAAGGGGAGACTAATTAAGAAGTATTGTACATATGACCTAAATCAAAGTGAAAACATCCTTCATAGTAAATTAGTCAGGAGAAAGGAAGATAAAACTCAGTTTGCTTGTTTGTTAGATAAATTCGATGAAGTGGTACCTAGAGCCTACTATAACCTTACTACGAAACTGCTGTGAACTGGGACATTAAGTGCAAAGATAGAACATACAGTTTTGTTTGATATGAGGTTAACAACTCCTTTCGCCGGTGAACTGATTTTGCGATAGGACGTAAAGCATATAAATGTAGGGAGATTTACGTTTTTTTAATGGGACTCGCTAAGATTAGAGTTGATGTGTCCTTGAGAAAGACCATAGAGAGACGTAGAGTGATAACGTAAAGGGGTGTGCAAGTTTGTATACTGTGTCGTCATTGCACTCGTCATGTAGTATCTTTTCGCCTAGTTATTGTGGTGTCAGTATGTAAGCACTCTTTGGTTCACAGTAACTGTTCGAATTGTTTACTAAAGCCCCCGAAAAAGCAATAATCTATACCGGTTAAAAAAAAACACAAAAAACTTATGTATAATAAAATAATAATAGAAGATCAAAGGCCTACTAATGCGATTATGGCATATAGCTGCATGCATGTATTGATAATAACAGTAAATTTTGAAAGCACTCTCTCTGGCCCCAATGCACACATGAACTTTAGTTTCAGCATTTTTAAGCAAAGTTGGAATTTTTTGCCCATATGTAGACAGAACAGAAGCAGTACAGTTTAAAGCTGTTGAGTCAGTCCGGAAAGTGTTAAAGTTTCGACGAATTTAGGAGTCAAATTGCTAGTACAGCTGTTTGCAGTCAACAGTGTACAAGAACGAGGCCACCGACACGGTCTAATGCTAAGCCTGCGCGTGGATATGTGTATCTTACGGTAGTCGCTGACTGTCGGCACACCCACCTGCATCCCACCCCGAGTTTTTGTCGACATTCTGTGCTTGCTGAGCACAGTAAGCTTTTAAGGCGATGGTCAATTAACAAAACACAAACTGGAATATTATTACATGTACTTACATTTCTTTTGAGGAGATTCTCCTAGTGACATATGTCTTGATAACGGTTGAAACTGTCGTCTGCTACATCACATGACAAATGTAAGCGAGTGCTTTGTATGTACTTGTATCATACATGCAATGGTGTGCGTGAGTTTTTTTCAGACATGTATTTTGGGGTTTTTTTTTGTTGTTTGCGTGAGTATTACCTCCCTTGTAAACTTCGCCATATTGTATAATGTTCTGCTGTGTTTGGAGACGGGACCCCTGAATACCGAGTACAATTTTTAGGGTTATAGCTGAGACGAGTTTTTTTTTTTAGTTTTATTCACAAAGAGAAAGAAACCCAACAGAAAATGTGCTGATCTACTTGGACTTAATTAAAGTGAGATCTGTTTTTAATGGGTAAGTATATTTCTGATTTATAATTACAGTTGGTAGTATATAAAGTGATAGGCATATAGAGAAACACCTTAGACTATGCTCGATTGTGGTGATTTCTCCTAAGTACACTTTTTTTTTTAAAGATAGATTTTAAAAAAATGGTTTTACATCGTTTAACTATTTACAGATTGTTATATAAATAATCCACATTTAGTGTGATAGCCTGACAGTCAATGATCCACTCACTCTTTGTTGTACGCTTACCATGCCTTAGTCCAGTCGAATTTTATCTTGATTATTCTTAGTTTTACGTTTTGGGAGTGCTAGGCATTTTATTTGTCTTTTCCTCGTACAACGGTAGTTAAAAGTAGATATTAATTATATGTATATGCTTTTATAGAATGACTAAGTGATCATTAATGTGCTGGAATATACACATATATGTTTCTTCGGCACTCAAAACAAAACAAAACAACTTACATCTTACATGACTACGGATGTTTACTGATTAGTTAGTATGCAGCCATTCATGTCTCTTTCTTTTGTGTTCAGATGACTAATTCTAATTGCGTTCACTGTACATCACAACAACAACAACAAAATGTTATTTTTATGCTGCTGCAGACATTCATTTGATATAATTTAAAAAGCAACAAACACTACATACATAATGATATATTTAATCTGTTCAAGAATAATAGAATTTAAGAATGTGTAGATGACATTTAAATATCTAATTTATATATTATTTATGGCTGACATATTTCTAAATATGAGTAATCTATGGTTTGATGATCTTTAAGAGAATATAACTTTTTGTATTTAATAATTTAAGTATCTCACTTTAAAAAAAACAACAAAAACAACTCTCAGTTTGGTAAGAAGTGCAGTAATATGGCTTGGTGATAAACTACTATAGTTGTTTTGATTGATAATATTACAGAGGGTTTTAGACTACGACAGTTAAAGAAATACTAGAATTATTAGTATATTACAGAATTAATTGACCTTTATTCAATTATTGACAAGTCCAAGTTTGCCACCTGTTATAAACTGTGTAATTATTGTCAATTGCATAACATAAGTGGCAGTGTGACCTCAGTCTGGCATAAAATGGGGAAGGGGGGAGGAGAGGAGGAAATAAACAGTCTGCATAATTGATCTAGGCAACAGGTGTCAATCCTATGAATAAGGTACATCCCTGTTAATAATTGATTATTTTTATGAAAATAAATACTACTTCATCCCAACAATAGAACTCCATGGATCTATCAAGTGAGAATTTAAACAAAATGGCTCTTTTTAAGTGAATGTAACATTAATAATTTTTAATATATTTATTCATTGCATCATTGATCAGATTCATTTGTAGAATTTAAACACATGTTCTGGTACTTTTAAAGTTTATGATAAAACTGTTAAGATAATTCATTAAAAAAATATATCAATGTAATAATAGAGTTAAAGTTACTGTTGCTAGTTTTAACTTTTATTAGAATAGTAATTTATTTGGTTATTATTACAATATTAGGTATTAGAACAATTACAAATGAACAAAAAAAAATTTAAAATATTGTTGAATAAGTCACTCAATGCTTGGAATACTTTATTATTATTGTTGTACAACTTGTAGTATTAATACAAATATTTTGATGAATCATTGTTCAGGTATATAAATTACAACCATTTAATGCATTATGTAGATGTGCATATTGTTTTTATTATTATTTATTATTATGTAAATACAGTAATATGTGATGGAATAAGTTATGAATCAGAACGGTTTATACTAGTACTAAAAGTAAAAGAAATAGTACAAAAACTTGACAGTAGTTCTGGAATAACTATTAGATATTTATTATAGTAAAATACTTGCTTTCAGTTAGAATGAGGTTATGCCTTTGTAAAAATGAGGTGTCACTTTTAGTTATCTGATTCAGTGATTGATGCTTATGTTTATCTGCTTAGTGTATTTATAGTAATGGTATGGTGTGCTCTGCACTTGAAGGAGAAAAACTACCACACTGTGATTTTGAAAATGTTATGTGTACACATTAAAATAATTAATTAAATACATTTAATGTACATTGAAAATATTTGATTAAATAAATTTCATGTACAGTTAACCCATTACATATAAATTTATAATTTGTAAGTAACTAAATTTACTAAGTTGTCAGTATTATTGCTGGTACTATTTATTACTAAAGAAAAGCCATTTCTACCTTAATTACAATATTACTTCATAAATTTATTATTTGCATTGCTTTTAATAGATTCTAAGTTAATGTAATGTTTCTTGTGCAGATAGATCTTTATACACTATGTATTTCCCATGTGACAACTCTTGATATGGCAGGGTTAATGAATGAATAATATAATTATAATACTGTGGACTTTAAAACTTAGGACTTGTACTTGTTGTAGTTGAATATTAATGCAAAATCTAATTGGATTTTCTTTTGAAAAATATTTATTCAAGATTAAAAGAACAAATATATATACATAAAGCTCTGGCATGATCAGTTTTTCATTGAAATATACAGAGTAATACTTATCTTCAGAATCAGTATGTGCTAGGGTGTCTGTAGTAAAATAGTAGTAAATCACTCATGCTAGAACAAGGGAGGTGTTTTTAAATCAAATAGAAACCATAACAGTTTATTACATTTACATTTAATTTACATTACAAGGAATGCAACCACATTTTTTAAAACATATCACTTTGTGGTAATAAATTTAAATATTTATTTGCTTAAATAAAAAAATAATTTTATTTATTTTACTGGCAGAATAGGATTAGAAATAAAACAGTTGCATTTCCTGTAATTTTACCACTTTCTTTATCATTGATGTTTTGTGTGCTTATTTGTTTGTACATGTTTGTGTGTAGGTCATGTACTTCATATTGCCTGTTTGTGTGTGTGTGTGTGTGTGTGTGTGTGTGTGTGTGTGTGTGTAAGTATGAGAGAGATATATATTTCACTGTACTCTTGTGAATGTATGTTGAGTCATGGTATTCTTAAATGTGTGTTTATACTTGTCTAGTGACTTGTAGATAATTTTTTTGTTGTTGTGACCCCTGTCTTTTCGTCAGGTTTGTTGAGATGTACAGATCAATAACTAACAATATCTAGAGAGTGACTCACTGAAACAGGAATGTCTTGATTCTCTTTTGCAATGGAGGTGCACACATATCACTGAGAACTATGCTGTGTCATTTGATTTAAATTTAATGATGCTTTAGAAATAGAGGTATCTGCTACCTGTATTTAATGACCCAGTAACTTCAGGTGCTGTTCTCCCTCTTCTCCTTTAGAGTAGGGTGGTCCATACATTATATAAACTAGTGTGGAATGCTTCAACAGTTTATCATTAATTTCATAAGTAGTTGCTTTGGGTTTGTTTTGTTACTGTTTCATTTCTTCACTCATTCATGATGATATTTAAAATACAATTCAATAAAATGTAAAACAAAATGATGGAATTAATGTATAAAAAGTAATCAGTCTATAATTAAAAAAAAACTGATCATCTAGGATTTAGGAATAAAACATATTAATTATTAGTCCATTGTTGAGCATGCTGAGAAGTCAGGTTTCCATGGAATCGGTTGCAAATGATTTTTAATGTGCATAGTTTTCATAAGTCCAGGGTTTTGTTCATTAGTTGAACATTAATGTGTATGTTTTTGAATATGTGTTTCTAATTTGAATGCTTATAGCACTTTTAAAAAACAAAACTAAAACACCTTAACTCTAAATTACTCATTGCACATTAAAGAGAATAAATCATCTGTGATTCATTTGACTGAAAAATCTAAAGCTACCCACCACTCCCATAAATTACATAATGCATTTTCTGTTGAAGTTGTAGATATTTGTTGCTAAGTTAATTACACTTGTACATGCAACACAGAGAAAGAATGTCACTGAACTGACTTTTCATTGCACATGGATCAGAGTTAAGTATGTGCCTTCAGCATTGATTGTATAAGTGTAAATGTAATGCTTTGAAGCTTAAGTGCATTCAGTATAAAATGTAAGCACTCGGTATGGGTGTTGATTTTTTTTCCCCCAGTTAAGGCATAATATACATTTTGAAATCTCTTGAATTAACTACATTGCAGAATATCCACATGCTTCCTGATTCATCTCCCAGCAACATACACCCCTATCCCCTCAGTAAAGATAGGAAAAAGACTGTTGTTAACAGCTTGCATCTCTGTTTTCCCTTCAGGGATTCCTTTTGTCTTTGCTAGGTGATTTATTGAATATACTAATTACTATTAAAGTTTTATTAAATCATAAGAATATATCTAATTTTGTTTTGAACACAAATCTAGATGACTTTACAAACTTTACAAAGCCCAATTCATGTACCTAGTTAATTATTTTTTGACAGAAGTAATTCTGTGTAAAAGTAAAGTTAATTGGAAGTATTGATGTTCTGTTGTCAGTTTTCTTCTTTGTTACACATAAAATTAAAAATGAATATTAAATTAGTAATAATTTGTGGTTTTAGTACTATATAATAATTTCATTATCTTCGTATTTTTGATTTGATGGCTCTACAGCTATTTCAAGTAGCTTCTCGTCTGTGATTTTTGAGAGCTGTTCACTTCTTTCATGTAGCATCTTGTTTGTGATTTTTGAGAGTTATATAGTTATTTAAAGTAGTCTTGTTTGTGATTTTTTGAAAAGGTTGTACATTTATTTCGAGTGTCGTCTTGTGATTTATAAGGGCTATATAATAGTAGTGTCTTTGTGATTTTTGAGGACTGTATAGTTATTTCATATAGTGTCTTTGTGATTTTTGAGGGCTGTATAGTTATTCCATATAACTTCCTATTTGTGATTGAAGGCTTCTGCATTTTTTTTTTAAATGTAGCTTCGTATATATCAGAGGTGCACAAACCGCGGGCCGCATGTGGCCCGAGACAGGGCTCTATGCAGCCCCCAGAGGACTTTAGGATGTTACCATTATTTGTGGCCTGCAAGGCGACTACAAAACTCCAACCAAATATTGACATAGTTGTTAACAACATTCAGGCTCGCTCTTTTCACTAGGTTAATGAAACAAAAACCATTGTAAAGCACATTATTTCATTATTTGTGTTGTTTTTTTCTACTGAGCCATCCATGTGCAATCTGACTTGCTGCCCTCCACTCACTATCAGTTGGAAATTTGGCCCTCTGGCCTAAAAAGTTTGTGCACTCCTGGTATATATGATTTGAGGGCTGTTCAGTTATTTCATGCAGCTTCGTGTTTGAGGGCTGTGCAGTTATTTCATGCAGCTTCGTGTTTGAGGGCTGTGCAGTTATTTCATGCAGCTTCATGTTTGAGAGCTGTGCAGTTATTTCATGCAGCTTCATGTTTGAGAGCTGTGCAGTTATTTTATGCAACTTCATGTTTGAGGGCTGTGCAGTTAGTTATATCATGCAACTTCGTGTTTGAGGGCTGTGTGGTTATTTCTTGCAGCTTCGTGTTTGAGGGCTGTGCAGTCATTTCATGAGGCTTCGTGTTTGAGGGCTGTACAGTTATTTCATGCAGCTTCGTGTTTGAGGGCTGTACAGTTATTTCATGCTGCTTCGTGTTTGAAGGCTGTACAGTTTTCTATAACTTCAGTTTGTTATATGAGATGCTGTACAGTTTTCATATCACTTGATTTGAGGGCTGCACGATTAATTATTTATCGTGCAATATAGTGGTAATAATACACAGGTTTAACACTCCACCATCCACCTGTCATTGCAAAAATATCAATAAATGTGTAAAGAACATTACAGTTTTTCCTCCACTAAATTAATTACAAAAGAAATAAACTCAAAGAATAAATAAACGTCAACTGATTATTAATTGTTATACACACTTATTTATCTTACGTTTAAGTCAGTAATTAATTTACTGAATAAAATGTAGATTCATGGAACAACTGCCGTGTACACGTAGAGGATGGGGCGTGTTGTTTGTTAAAAGTGAGACTTTGTCACTGTCACTTGATGATAACATTGAGACCGAAGAAAGCGAACGATAAGAGTAGCAAACCGCGTGTATGTTTTTGTTTTCCCCCGCCTTTTTACTTCACGCACTATCCACTAGAGCAGGGGTCGGGAACCTTTTTGTCTGAGAGAGCCATGGACACAACATATTTTGAAAAGTAATTCTATGAGAGCCATACATTATCATGATTATGTTTAAAACTAAAAATTCAAGTAAATGTGTAATTTTGTGTAATTTTCACACTAAAAGTACAATAATTATGTCTCTAATTCTTTTTAATAACATTATTATGCTGTTGCTAATCAATAATGAGAATTTCTTCCCATTAATGCGACTTCTGGTGCTGCATGGCTTTGCTGATGGCTTTGTAGTCTGGTTGATACGTGGTGAGGTTAAGCTTCATGCAGGCGTTGAGACTTCCATCCGTTAAACGTGATCGCAGGTTGGTCTTAATGTTCTTTAGATGTGAGAAAGACTGCTCGCATGCATACGTAGAGCCAAACATTGTCAGTACAGCAATACTCACATGCTGCAGTGTATGGTATGTGACGGGAAGCGCGTTCCAAGTTTTGACAATCAGCTGGTCTGCGTGTTGAAGTTTTTTAATTTCTGCCCACTTGTGTTGGCTCGCCAACTCTGCTTGCTGTCGTGCAAGTCTTTCCAAATCTTCATTCAGTGACTTGAACTTATTCACCCACATGTCTGAGGCCTTCAGGTCAGCAGCTTGGACTCAAAATCTCTGACGGAGACACCGGGGATGCAACTCAGGTCAGTGCTGTCCACTGCACACTCGTGTGGATGGGTGATGAACTTAAAAAGACGGGTGTGCTCGCGAAATTCTCCAAAGCGCGCTTTAAATGACTGCAGGAGATTAGACGTGAAGCCTGCTAGCTGCTGAAGATTAAGATGTTGAGCAGGGTCACTTGATGTGCACATATCTTTGAACTCTCCCAGTTTTTCAAAGTGTAGTTTCAATGTCGGTGATGAAGAGTTCTAGCTTGTTTTCAAATGCAAACACTGCTTGTTGCAGGGATAAGATTGTGTTTCCAACGCCTTGCATTTTCACATTGAGCTGATTTAGATGTTCAGTCATGTCTACGAGATAATAGAACTTCAGAAGCCACTCAGTGTCAGATAACTCGGGATGCTCGACATTCTTCATTTCAAGAAAAGTCCGGATTTCGCTCAGACAAGCCGCAAATCGGCTGAACACCTTCCCCCTTGACAACCAACGCACGTTGCTGTGCAGAAGCAGACCAGGATAATTATTCCCAACCTCATCAAGCAGTGTTTTGAACTGGCGATCATTTAATGCTCGGGCAACAATAAAGTTGACTACCCGAACCACCAGTGACATCACCTCACCAAGCTGTTCGCCACACATCTGAGCACAAAGCGCCTCTTGATGGAGGATGCAATGAAAGCTTATGATGCGTCTGTTTTCATGCTCTCAAAGAAGAGCGACAAATCCTCTGCTTTTCCCAACCATGCACGGAGCACCATCAGTGCACACCGAAACAAGTTTATTCATCGGTAGATTTTTTTCTTTAGCGAACTCAGTGAAGGACTCAAACAAATCCTGCCCTCTTGTTGTGCCTTTCATAGACAACACAGCAAGACTTTCCTCATGTAGTGTATCACCGACAACATACCTTGCAACCACGCTGAACTGGGATAAATTACTGACGTCTGTTGACTCATCCAAAGCGAGAGAAAAAAACGGTGCCGCATTTATGTCCTTGACTTGCATTGCCTCAATTTGATTTGACATCATGATGCTACGATCGTGAACTGTTCTTGCCGACAGAGGCATGTCTTTTATCCGTTTAATTATTTTGTCCTTATCCGAAAAGTCATCAAAAAGTTCATTGGCAACATCAAGCATGAATGCTTTGGCATACTCCCCATCTGTGAATGGCTTTCCGTTTCTCACAATAGCTAAAGCGCCAGCAAAGCTAGCCGAATTCAAGTCACCTTGTTGGGTCCAAACACGGATTTGATGCTGACTAGCTTGCACTCTTGATAGCAGTTCTTGACATGCTTTCTTCCTGCTGTCTCCCGCAGGATATTTCGATGCAAATGTAGAATGGCGTGTCTCGAAGTGTCGCTTTACATTTGACCGTTTCATAGATGCAATTTTATCACTGCATATTAGACACACTGCAGAACCCGTTCTCTCCACAAAGGCAAATTCCTCTGTCCATTCCTGCTGAAAAGTACGATACTCATCGTTTTTCTTTCTTTTAGCCGTCTTGTCAAAAGGGTTTCTAAAATTAGTTAGCTGACCACGCGATTTAAACGAAACTTTCTGATCCGACGACAATCTGTTGTGCGGACCCTTTTGCACATACACACATCGGCCGCTATTTTCGAAAGCTATATATGGCAGCCCCAGTTGAACAATGTCAGATATAGACACAATGACATGTATTTTTGTCACTTTTCCATAGAAATCCACGCTTTTAGTAAGGTTGGACTTCCACCAAGGAACAGCTAGCAGTTGAAGTCTGAGTTATAAAGTGAACTCAGGAACCGGCTGCAATGCATAGTTAATCATGTTTCAGACTCGTGTGACAATAATGATTTATATGGGCCTAATAACAGCAGTGTTAATCATTCTTTACAATTTACATTATGTGAAAATCCAAACATCTAAAATTCTAAATCTTTACAATATATTTCTCCATTAATCCAAAGTTGCTAGTAATACGATTTAACTAATGAATACGTGGTGGGTTTTGACTCTCCCGTGATAACAATTAATCAACGGTAGTTCAATTACATACACGTGGTGTCCTCACCACTACTATAAATGTAATATCGCTGTGCCACTTAGCTTTGTAGAAAATATATTATCAATCAGCAATAAAATGCACAAGAAAATTCTACATACATTCACAATACAAAATATATAGAATTAATTCAACTCAACACAGAGAAATCAAGATATTACCACTATGTTGTGTTCTGATAGATCCGGTCCTAGTAATGAATGGACGCTCTAATTTTATCCATGTAAATCGAGTGCAATGCAGGTGTGCGTCTAACATGGCCCGTTCATTCAGGGGTCTATAATGAATGAAAGTAGAGGTCAATTCACAACTTAGCGCTACGTCACATTATCTGAAAACAAGTGACCGTACATGGATAGTTAGTATCCGACTTTTGATGCGACCTTCACCTCTGGTTTTAGCCTGTTTCTCTGAAGGAGTAAACAAGGTATTTCATCAGTCTCTAAGCCTAATCACTAGCGGATGTCTCTTTATGGAGGCATAAGACTGGGAAAACTCAGTTTTTTTTTTTTATAATCGAACATTTGTCTGAGAGCCAGTTGCAGCCATCAATAGAGCCACATATGGCTCGCGAGCCATAGGTTCCCGACCCCTGCACTAGAGGCAGAGTCTCACTGACCTCCGAGTTTCGTTTACCAGTAAAGTTTTCAATGTCAACTTCTGACCTCATATACAACCTCTCAGTATGGTGTGAAGTTATTTGATTTATAAGAGAAAAAGAAAGAACAGAAAGCGACCCCATAAACAAAATAACAAATGACAACGGTGGCAGGCATAGACAAGACCGCCCACGCAAGTACATATATACATTACCCCCCACCTCATAAATAAATAAATTAATAAAATGCTGTTTTTGCATGCACTTTTAATTTGTTAATGTTATCTAACTTACACTAGCAATTTTTTTTTTTAACAACTAAAACTAATGTTATACTCTGTTTTGCCGGATTTGTGACTTAAGTTTTCTTTTGCACGATTTGGATGTGGTTTGGGAGAATATTAGCACAGGTTGTTTTTGTACCTGTTTCTTAGAATTTCTAGCATAACATTAGATGTTAGTGTATCATGCCTTTCTCCCTGCTTTTTTTTCTCTTTCTTTCTGTTAAGCGAGTAGTTGTATGAGATATCATGTTATGTTTTATAGCAAAACGTGCTGAGTTACTATAGTTCAAAACTATTATTTTTTTTTTTGAAAACTAAAACTCTAGACATGATACAGAAAGTAAAAACGCATGAAGTTGTAGCATAGAATTTCGAATCTGTGCATGTCAGTGCAATAAGACACTAGTTTTAATCTTTTTATTTATTCACTAGACTCAAATGTCAACCATGTTTTTAACCCTGATCCCCTGTGTCCAACATCCCTTAATACTTGCTGCAATACAATCCCTGCAATACAATCCCTGTAATACAATCCGTGTAATACAATATGCCCACAACTGCATAGCTTCTTTAGAAATCGGGTCAGTTGGAGATACTTTTCCCAACTCAAGTGAATGTTTTCTTGCAAATATGAAAAAGAAATCCGACTAAATGAAGAGCTTGCAAGCTGAATACCATTTCAATGACAGTTAAAAGATTGTGCATCTATGCTACAACTTCATGCGTTTTTACTTTCTGTATCATGTCTAGAGTTTAGTTTTCAAAAAAAATCAATAAATGTGTAAAGAACATTACAGTTTTTCCTCCACTAAATTAATTACAAAAGAATTAAACTCAAAGAATAAGTAAACGTCAACTGACTTATTAATTGTTATACACACTTATTTATCTTACGTTTAAGTCAGTAATTAATTTACTGAATAAAATGTAGATTCATGGAGCAACTGCCGTGTACACGTAGAGGATGGGGCGTGTTGTTTGTTAAAAGTGAGACTTTGTCACTGTCACTTGATGATAACATTGAGACCGAAGAAAGCGAATGATAAGAGTAGAAAACACTTGTTATCTTCATGTTCCTGTATTTGCTAAGTTATAAGAAAATGTTTGTTTCTTCTGCATCCTGCTTCTCATTAAAAGAAAATGCTCTCCCTTCATGTTCCTCATGGAAAGGAAAATGCTCTCCAAATCTAGAAACTTGTGTGGGCCTACACACTTGTAAGTTTTGGGCTGGGATACTGTATCATAATTCGGAATAACTATAAGTGGGGGAAATTGCCCAGTAATGTGTGACTGGCCATACAGCAGGATTTAGTGTTCCTTCATAATAATGCTACATGAATGTTGTATTTCTTTTCTCCTTCCAACAGTTGTGAAGTGTAATCTCAGCTGAACAGTACTATTTTCTCACCACAATATATATATATATTAGTGTGGCTAATAGAGTATATAGCAGTTGTTAAGGCCCCTGTCTGCTTCCTGTGAAAACCATTATCCTTTCTTTAGATTAGCAGCATTATGTTAAGATTTCTTGGTGCTGCAATTTAAAAAATTTAATTAATATTTTGGTGCTTACATTTTATATGTTAAGTACATACTTTTTGTGTTATGATCATGGAGAAAGTATACATGAATATTGTCAATATTGGTATGGTTTGTTGTTTAAATTTTCTAGCACTGTTGTTTGATTATTTGTATTAAATGGATAATGTTTACTCTAGAAGTGGTCGGTTTTAAGATATGATTACCTGCAGTTTGAAGGCATTTATAGCATTTTCAGATTATTTAAACAGTTTTTGTTAATTTTTTTCAGATTTTTTTTGACATTCTTCACAATGGTGGATGCTGGATAAAATATATTTAAAAGAAAAAAACATTCATATAGCACTGATTGACCTGGATTCCTACTTTGTTTGGACATTTCCTAGAAGCAATGGCCTCAGGAATCCGGGAACTTGAAGATGATGGTAAGCATACTTAGAAATATATAGATATATCTAATGATTGAATGAGTATAGAATTATTGGTACATCAATTGAATGAGTGAACATATAATTATGGGTACATCAATTGAATGAGTGAACATAGAAATATGGGTACATCAGTTGAATGAGTGAACATAGAATTATGGGTACATCAATTGAATGAGTGAACATAGAATTATGGGTACATCAATTGAATGAGTGAACATAGAATTATGGGTACATCAATTGAATGAGTGAACATATAATTATGGGTACATCAGTTGAATGATTTATCATAGAAGTATGGGTACATCAATTGAATGAGTGAACATAGAATTATGGGTACATCATTTGAATGAGTGAACATAGAATTATGGGTACATCAAATGAATGAGTAAACATAATTATAAGTATATCCTATCCTGGGCTTGAACAAACATTGAATTGCAGGTACATTCAATGAAAAATAAGACTTGTAATCCTGGCTATATCCATAGCCTTATGGATACAACCATTGACTGAGCAAACATAGCAATTGTAGGTACTGTTAACAATATATTGATTGACTAAATGACTCTTTTATTTAATAACAGTTGACATTATAAGCTGCAAAGGAGTATGTGACTTAAATAACAGGATCTGTGGACTTGATGTATTTTAATTTTGTTTAATGACTCTGTAACTGTTTCTGTCATTTTTTATGCATTGAATAGCATTATGTGGTTGGTGAACTTTTAATGGCATATAAATTATATTGATAAATATAGCTGTTATAAAGCAAAGTTTATGCAAGTTTAGTGCACTTCTAATTGTGATTTGTATTGTGAAATTACTCCCACTCAGTCCTCTGACTTATTGTAGCTATTGCATTTCATATTATTTATTTTATAACATTTCTTTATTACTTCATATCTGATATCAAATCAAGAGCAACAAAGCAAGTTTTAAATGGATCAGATTTGCAAATGAACTCATCCACTTCCTTGATGACTGAGATCTTGTATATCAATATTTGATCTTTAGTGATTAACTTGTTTTATCTGTTATTGTGTGTTTTATATTTTCTTTTTAAATGCATTCATTATTAATGCTTGTAGTTAAATATCTTAGATAATGCTTTCTTTTGCTGTCAAATTATTTTTTAAAATTTCCTTCTTAGTTCTTGAAGTTCTATTCAGTGTTCATAGTATAAAATTGTTTCTTAATTTTAGAGCTTTGATATATGCTGTATTATATATAACTTAAATGTTTTATGAAATCCTGTTATTGATCATCTATTTTTAATGCTTTGCTTTAATTCAATCTGAAATGATTTTATTCTTATTAACAAAAATCACCCTAACACTCTTACAATGACTGTATATATTTTCTGACATATCTCACTTTGAAAGGACTGATATACACGTGAGTCATTGTAAAGAGTTTAAAATAAATTACTTTGAAATTAAACACAATTAAATAACATTATTTTTATTATTTTCTGTTATTGAACACAAAACCGTATCTTTTCCCCCCACTAAAAATCTACTCTTTTAAATCATATGATCAAAACTTTAAGCTTTTAGTTTTATGTCAGAAAAATTCTGAGTAAGCAAGTTAAAGTTTTTCATTATAGTACATATACTATATTCAGCATCATTTTTCCTGTTAAGTTTTGCATTTTTAATTACATAAAACTAGTTTTAAATATAAAATACTGTTAAAAGTGGTAAATTGAATTTATTGCAATTCATATAACTACCTCAGATAGCTTGCAGATAACTGTGGAGTTGAGATTGAAATGGAGAGAAAGCACAATGGCTGCATTGAAGAAAAGGAGCAAAAAAGAAAAAAAAATAATAACTGGAAAACAGGCTTATAATTATATCAGACATTCAACCTCCCCTAGACAAACCCATGGGATATTATTATTATGAAACTTTTTTCTGAGCAGTTGTTTTCTTTTTATTGGTTTGGGGATAGATGTGTATCTATGCATTCTCTATTAATCTAATCAGATATCAGTTGTTCAACCTGCTGTGTTAAAACTAAGCCAGTATGATGGGACTTAGAAACACCTATATCACCTGAAGGATAAAAAAGATAAAGAGTAAAGATTTTTTTTATGAACTTATTTTTATTGCAGATGTTTGCTCATCAAAATACAGTACTGTATCAAAACATATAATAAGTGTGTGGTACGGCAAATATGACTGATAACTGCCCATATGACATGTTTATACATGATAAATAACAGTAAATATAAAGATTGTGCAAGTGTGTGTGTATGTTTGAGAATATTGCAGGGTTACACATTTTATGATATATTTATATTAATCCTTTTTATGGCTGCTATGTATGCATATATGTAATCTTTAAACTTAGGACCACTGAGGTTCTGTGTATAATAATCCTTTTTATGGCTGCTATTATACATACATTATCTGACAGGGGTGCACAAACATTTTAGGCCAAAGGGCCAAATTTCCAATTGATAGCGCATGGATGGCGCAAGTCATATTGCACATGGATGGCTCAATAGAAAAAAATTATAATGACTAGGTCATCGTTTCGCCTTTAAGATGGCGGAGAAGGAAAGGAAAGTTGGGAGAGAGGTGCGTGGGCAGGTTTTATTTCTTTATCGATGTGGCTAATAAGGTCTGCATCCGTTTCAAGTGGGGAAGTGAGGGTGTGTCCAGAACTGAGAATGCCAGGATTAATTTAGCAGGGATCACGTTTCTGTGCGCTCATTAACCTTGCACTGGTTATCTAAAGAAATAAAAACAAGGCATTGTACTGTTAATGGCATATTGATTGCCACATCCCCCCTCTAAGTATGCGAATTTTTTTTGTTTGCTATTTTGTGGTCGGCAGGCGGGGATGTCGAACTTCCGTGAGCGGGAATTTAGGTGACTGGCAAAAAGCGTACCGATCTCCCAGTAAGACAGGCATTTTAATAGACTGCTTGTGTGTATTGTTTTATTACAAACTTGGTAATACAGTCAGTGTAATCGGCTGCACAGTATACTATTTTATTAAATGCTTTGTAGTATGTGTGTGTGTGTGAATGCGCCTCCATAAACCAGGGCTTTTGTGAGACATAGAATTGCAGCCGTTTTCTTTTAATAAATTTGTTATAGTTCACATGTCATTAAAAAAAATAATGCACGTGGCCCTGTTAATTATGTTGAGCTAAAAGAAATTCTCAGCTTTTAAAAAATAAAATATTTTAATCATTATCAAACTTACCGGACATTCTCACCTAGGGCACGCAGTTTGTCAATATTAGTGTGAAAAGTTTATTGCATTGACTGTAATCATTTTCTGCTATCCGCTTTATCGTAATGTCAGCGACTCTTCTCATAAAATTCATGCGCATATTGTACATTTTCTATAGAAAAATGTTCTGCTGACTTTTCTTGAATCGTTGGAATGATGCTGAATTCCGAATATCGTGTTTTCTGTTTGTTGCTATTTATTTATTTTTATAATTATTTTAAAATCCACAAAAAATAAATAAGTCTCGTTTAATAAACCTTATTTAATAAGCTTTGTTTAATAATCCTTGTTTAATAAGTCTCAAGAAGTCTCGTTTAATGAGACTTGTTTAATAAGCCTGATTTAACGAGCCTGTATACAAAGGTTCCATAACTATTTGTGAATTTCAGGACCCAAATCACTCCTATCACCACGAGATGTATTAGAAGATTGGTGCTCCCGAAAATTAAAAAAAAAAAAAATCAGAATTGTCCAACATTGTATGCATATCCGTACGGTGAATAATTTTTTTTTAAAATCCACATTTTATTTGCACAAGCCCAAGAATAGCTGTCTAGCGCCAAATGTATTTAAATAAATGCGCATCGTTAGGTAAGTATTTATGAATTTCAAGTGAACAGCCGACTTGGGACGCCATTACGTCAGTACTAGTATGTGTAGGCATTTCTCTGCTGCGGATTGAGCGCCCAATAAGTCAAACTGGAATGAAGGGTAGAGTGCGGTCTGTATAATAATAACTCCAGATAATCAAACATAGTAATATGTATGGGCAGTTAATAAACAGGCTAGACACAAAAACCCATTATCACTCATAAAACACTAACTGGTTCCTAGCGAACTAATGTAGTTTCTGAAGAGCTAACATGGCTGTTTTAAAGCACTAGTAGGACTCCGAAAGCGCTAGCGGAGCTCTTTGTGAGCCATCTTGGCTCTTAAAGCACTGATGTAGTTTCAAAACACTAGCATGGATTCCCAAGCGCTAGCATGCCTGTTCAAGATCCTACGTGGCTTGCATTAAAAAGCACTAATGTGGCCCTGTAAACGTCGTAGTGGCCCATAAAACACTAACATTTCTCCTTCAGCACTAACATGGCTCGTAAGTAGCCAACAACACTCTTAAATAGCTAACTTAGTCCTTAAATGATTATCTTGGCTCTTAAATAGCTAGCATAGCTCTGAAGCACTAGTCTGTACAGTAACGTCGCCTTGACCTTTGAGAGCGAGCTAATTTCAACAGGTGGCAGTACTTCTTTCTTTCCGTTAACTTCTTAGTTCTTTTCCCTACAGGAATTGCGTGAAAAAATTTTCATCTACTTGATGTTCTCAGTTGGCAGTGCGGTGTCGGGACGGTATTTTTATGTATATGCAGCATAACACTCTGTCGTAGCGACAATATGGTAATTCTTTTTTGTCAGAACTTTCCAATGATTATAAACATTTCCAACAAACTGGACCGCGAGTCTCCTTGATCAAGTCGAGCTTCTTCTCGGCCGACACTTGTTAATGATTGTAGTTTGAGGTTTAAAGATCTCGGCCGACACTTGTTAATGGTTGTAGTTTGATGTTTAAAGATCTCGGCCGACACTTGTTAATGATTGTAGTTTGAGGTTTAAAGATCCGGATTCACACTGCATCCAGGCATTGGAACATCGGAGTTACGAATATCACCACCCTTTTGTTCGTGGTTTGACAAATGATAATTTGTAGAAATATGATTACCAAAGCGAATTGGTATTCATCTCAGCTGGTGAAGAATATTGCATCTCGCCTTTTGTTTTTCTTCCCTTAAAATGATATGCGGCTTCTTGAAATATAAAAAAAAACATTTTATAATCTTATTTTCTTAAGACTGCGCCCAAGGCAACAGAACCTGCAGTAAGTAAATCATAACCAAAGTGATAAATTCAAACACACTGACTGGTAGAATTGACATCTCGCATATTTGGGCTGGTGTGACATTTTGATGTTTCTTTAACATGCATTCCCCCACCCCGACACACACACACACACACACTCATCCTTCTCCACTAACACACATCCGCCGCACACCAACATTTATTGATTCAGTTTTTCTTCCGGATTGTTCTTATTTCTACCCTGGGTGGCAGGATCTGCTTTTCTGTTTGAGTGTACATCCGTGTCAGCCTTTTGCATACAGGGCATAACTGATTGCGTTTAACTTTCAGTTGTATTTGCACTTCACTGACACTGTGTACTTCTACGTCTTCACTAGCCCCCCTCCCCCAATCCATGATTTGTATAGAGCGGACCTCAATCGCTCAGTACAAAACGTTAAACCTCGACCAAGTTAGACTTGCTTGGAAGGTTAGGAATTATATGAAACGTTATTGTTCTTTGTTTTTAAAGTAATTTTTGTTTAAAATGGGCCATCTTTGTTTTTAAAGTAATTTTTGTTTAAAATGGGCTCGTATTCTCTTTATATCTTTGTTTTTAAAGTAATTTTTGTTTAAAATGGGCCATCTTTGTTTTTAAAGTAATTTTTGTTTTAAATGGGCTCGAATTCTCTTTATATCTTTGTTTTGGTTAATTTAAAAGAAAAATATCTTCTTTTATTTTTTACAAGGAGAGTCCTAATTCGAAATGTTGGCGCTTACTGCCGTTATATGTGTAAATGTGCGTTTTTATTATACTTACTACGGCAGAGGTGGGCAAACTTTCCAGTCCAAGGGCCGCATACACACATTTACACATTATCTCGGGCCGTATTATTCTTATTTTAGTAAAATAATTAATATTTTAAATAGCAAAAAGTAAAGGTTTTTCTAAATAACAATCATAATTAATTTTCAGTTGTTAATATTTGAAAACTTAAATTTCAAAAAAAGCACATTTATTTGATAAACAGAATAACATAAACAGTGTCAGTGCGAATGATGCAGCTGATCACATTCATTGACCAGTTTGTCAAAATTTGGTGACAAATTGCTCGGGCTGATATTTAAAACTGAGTGAAGATTTGAATCTGTGAGAAGTGATCTGTTCTTTGACTTGTTGACTTTCATAATAGAGAACGTCTGCTCACAAATGTAGGTTAATGCCAGTAACACAGACATCTTTCTGGCTATTTCTTTCAGATTTTGAAACTTTCCTGGTTGCAGAGAAGCATAAAACTCAACCAGGGGTTATTCTTTTAAAGCCGTGATCTGACAACTGTACTTGTGAAACAGTCTGCGTCTTCAAAAGAGGAAAATGAGTTACGTTCTGCTCATTCAGCTCAAAACGTTTAAACCCCATTTGAAAGGATTTCATTTTCCCGTACGATTCCTGAGCAAATACACCTTTTTCCTTCAAGTTTAGTGTTCATCTCATTCACTTTTTGCATTATGTCCACAGCAAATGCAAAATCACAAAGTCATTCTTTACTCTGCATTTGTTATGAAAAGTCACAAGAGATATCTTTCATAGAAAAAAAAACCACACGAAAATCTCTAATCTCTGCTTTGAGGTTCCACACCCTCTTTAGTACTTTTCCCATGCTTAACAGCGGACATTTGTGTGGTACATCACATCAGTGAAATCAGCTTCCATATCTTCCATCAGGCTTCGGAACTGCCTGTGTTTTAGTCCACTTGCTCTTATTGCATTCACTCCACACATGACTGGATCCACAGCAGGCTTAAGATTTAAAGTATTACAGACTAACAGAGGCTTTCTTGAAGTATGATGCAGTGAAAGGACAGTACACACGACTGGATCCCAGCATGCTTAAGATTTAAAGATTTACAGAGGCTTTCTTGATGTATGATGCAGTGAAAAGACAGTACACATGACTGGATCCACAGCAGGCTTAAGATTTAAAGATTTACAGAGGCTTTCTTGATGTATGATGCAGTGAAAATACAGTACACTGTGCAGTGGGGAATCTTTAATTTTATCGTTCATTAACTTCACAACGCCGGAATGTTTACCTGTGAGTGAAGGAGCCCATTTAGTTGTAATACTTGCCAATTTATCTAAGCTTAATCCAGATCTGATCAAACTGTTCATGACACAGTTGTACAAATCTTTCCCAGTACAAGTGTCTTTGAGAGACTCCATAGATACAAATTCCACTGTAATGTCAAAGTTTTCATCATTTCCTCTGATAAAAATAAGCAACTGTGCAGTATCCTAAAGATCATTACTCTCATCCAAAGCAATAGAAAACCACTGAAAACTATCACTGGCTTTTAACACCAGTTCTTGAAGACTCACTGCAATTGCGTCTATACAACGAAGAATAGTTCTTCGTGATAATGATATAGCTTCTACTTTTAACTTGGCTTCAGGACACGCCACACTGACAGCATCAATCATACAATCTTTAATAAATTCTGCTTCAGAATATGGTGTGTTTTGCATTGCGATTTTGTTGGTCAACACGAAACTTGCCTTTGTTGCATTCTATTGTAAAGATGAAGTTTTCACAAACACAGCTTGCTGTTGTTTCAACTTTTTTTTTAGCAGATCAGTTGCTTTCTTTTGCAGTTCTTGTTTTAATAATTTTTTTCCAAAGTTACCGTGCTTAGTTTGAAAGTGACGTTTCAAATTGAACTCCTTGAAAACGGCAATAGTGTCTTGACAAATCAAACACACAGCTGTAACTCCAATATCAGTAAAGCAATACTTGACATTTCAAATTGAACTCCTTGAAAACGGCAATAGTGTCTTGACAAATCAAACACACAGCTGTAACTCCAATATCAGTAAAGCAATACTTGACATTTCAAATTGAACTCCTTGAAAACGGCAATAGTGTCTTGACAAATCAAACAACAGCTGTAACTCCAACATCAGTAAAGAAATACTTGTGAGTCCACTCCTTGTTAAACATCTACAATTTTTCACTTTCTAGATATCTTCGAACAGCTCATTTTAGCTAAACTTTGGCAGATAATAAAGCATTTTAAAATGTATACATCGATGCGGAACTGTCAGTCCCGGTAAATTCGTCACTTCAACAATTTCGTATTAATTGCGAGTCACTCGTCTGCCATGGCGGGTGCATGTACTGTTCAAAAAATCTTTTTGGCGCGTAAGCGCACTGGTTCCGATACACTGACGATGTGTTATGTGGAAGGTTACTTCCCTTTCATGCTTACTTTTAACTGAATTTGTGCAGTGACCATCGATAGTTTTCTTTCTTTCTTTCTTTCTTTCTTTCTTTCTTTCTTTCTTTCTTTCTTTCTTTCTTTCTTTCTTTCCTTTGGAATAATTCTCAAAGAAACAGTTCTTAAAATTGTTTCATCTGCTTGTGTATTGATGAGGTCATTTATAAAATTCTTTTACATGAGATTAATACATGACCTTATGGATGAACTCATCATTTCCCTTTATGCAATGTGTATTTTACGTAATACTATAATGACATATCACTATTGAAATGAAGCTCCGGACTTCTTACTATCTGCAGGATTGAAAAATCTCCTTATTATTGTGATAGAAAAAAAATATCGATTGCACATGGACATTTGATAAAGTTGCATATTTGAAGGTAAAATGCCTCTGTTTACTTTGCTAGCTTTTCGTAGTGTTTATTGCTCTTCACTAATAGTTATTCTGGTTTTACTGACAATTCTCACTAGCTACATGTGCGTGTGTGTGTGTGTGTGTAGAGAATTAAGGAAAATGCTCGAATTCCTTCGAGCTGCTTGACAGTTTTTTTTAGATGAAAAATAAATGAAAGTATGAGCTTACCCTTTATAAGGAATTGTGCCTTTCAAATGACATATCCGTAAGATTTACTAATTTGATGTTTTGGTCTCTTACCCCCCCCCCCCTCCCCTCGCGATTCTGAGAATTCAAAAGCTGTAGCAGGTCCAGCAGTACATTTGAGTGTATTTTTCATGAGTGATACCGTACGTGCAATATTCTTCAAGTTCACCAGTGACGTTCAGTAGTAAATACAAGCAGTAGAATTGTACACCTTCTGACGTTCACTGTTGAAGTATCATCTTTATTTAGTGATGAACAGTGATAAACATTCGCTCTTAATGTGCTTCGTTACTAACTGCTCGCTGTTGAAGTTTTCATCCACCTTCGTAAAGTTCATTAGTAATTATGTGCAGCTGAAGTGTCCATTTTTTCATTTTAATTTATCTGACACAGGTGATATTGAAAAATAATATAGGGAAAAACTAAGATGATAACGATGTTTACCCTAGGCAGACAATTTTGCAGTCTGTCGTTTCGGATGCATTTTACGTCACATGACGTCGACTGTGTGTAAAAGGATTGCCAAGTTTAAACTCTTAAATAGTCGAGAATTCTTGTATAAAATCAGGATCTTGAAATGCTGCTGGATAATATGACGTCACACTTCGATGATCGGCCTAATGCTGTTTATTGTTCATGCAGCAATCGTCCCTTAGGGGTCTGGGGAAACAACGAGAAAGGGGAGTGGAAGTTTGTTGTTTGATTTGGGTTTAAGTCGACCTTGTACTTTCGCTGATGTCGCAGACAGGCGCAAGCACCAAATGAGAGATTTTTTTATTTTTATGTTCTGAACGGGAAACTGTGCCAAAGGGGAGGAGAAAGAAGGTGGGTGCTAGGCGGATTTTCTAGATATAGGTTTATTTTTTATTTGGAAGTGGCCAACAATCTACCTTTTCCAATTGTTATTGTCCTCCAGAGTGGAAGCAGAGGTACAAACAAAAAAGAAATAAAAATAAAATCTTTCAATCTACAAAAAATTCATCAGCATGGAAATGCAATGAGAACCCACTAGCACCACCAACACCAAACCAGCATTCTGTCTATCGGCCTCTCTCAAATATATATATATATATATCAACTACACATAAATGTTTATATTGCTCTCACTGCTTAGACTTACTCTTTTTGCTTAGTCGTACTCTCACTGCTTAGACTTGCTCTTATCGCTCAGACTTAACTCTTAATGTTTAAATTTACTCTTACTGTTTCGACTCACTCTTACATCATGTACAGTCTTACTGTCATACTTCCGGCTAGCCATCTTCTAAGATGTGAACATCTAGGTTTCTGCACAACCTGAATATTTCTAAAAGCTCTGTAACAAGTCTCGTCTTACTAAACAAAATACTCTCAACCATTGCGTAATCACTTAGGAGAGTTTGACGTTGATTTTATCAGCGTGTAGCTTAATAGGCATGACATTTTTGTTTTGTTTTTTTACTACGTTATTCACAAATTCATATGCAAATTATTACAAATTCCTCGAGTGTTTCACTGTCAGTTTGTCCTTTGATATATGTGTATAATTGATAATGGATGCTATTATGAATTATTATATAGTGAGAAAGTTATGCGTTAAAAGCTGAAAATAGTGTTTCTTTTTATACCCTAATAATTTTATAGCTAGTGTTTCGTCGCATATGCGCTAACCAGTGGATTGCTCAAACCGTCGAGTCGTTTGGGCTTGTTTTAATTTAAAGAAAAAACAGTATATGACGTCATTAATTTTGTTTTCTAGATCTAGCTAGTATATGTGAGGCAAGCCGCCAACATTGAAACTGAACCGAGCTAATCTATGTTCTGATAGATTTGACTCTTAATCTCTCACTCTCTTTCTATCTCCTACCCTCTCTCTTTCCCAGCCTCCCCCCTCTCTCTCTCTAGTTGAATGAACTGTTCTAGCAGTTTTTTCTTAATGTCACAACAAACACGCTGTACGTTGTCAGCGAGCAGCCTCCCGGCCGACACTTAGGAATAAATCTCAATCAATGTCTTATTTATCACACAAAGCACGGCCTACGTTGTCGTGCATCTTTCTCGTTCCCAGAGAATTTGCTGACAAAGTGTACCATCGTGTTAGATCCTTAGGCTGACGTCTTCCTGTTGAAAAAGATGAAGAAAAGTCAACCAAGATATCATCTTCACCTTTTGGACAGGTGAGACAGAGAGGCCAGTTTTGTAGGCGACAGAAGGAAAGGTGGTGGTGGTGTATGTTTGTGGGTGGAAGGGGGAGGAGGTTGGCATTATGTTGTGGCTGCAGGTGAGGGGAGAGGGATCAGGACAGTAGCAGGCATTCTGGGAGCGGTACTAGAGGGAGGACGTCACAGGCCGGAAGGAGAACTCCATGTACTGTGCGCAACTATCTGCAAACAGTCTGGGCCGGGCAGCGTGCACAGTTTGACAGGGCAGAAGGTCGCGTCGGTGACGTCGGTTGTTCCTCCAGGGTTGACAATTCGGACGTCCAGGATGCACCGTGGACGGTTAAAGCTGCGAAGGGGTGGGTGGCTAGTTAGTTTCTTTTGACGTTTCTACTAACAGCATTGAAGGATTCGCTGTGATTTGTTACAAGGATTGTGTATTTGTGGTGAGATAGACTTATAGAGAGAGAGGAAAAACAGAACCTGAAGCCGTTATATTTCGTTAGGAAAACCAACACGAAATATTTCTTATTACCAATTTAGAGAGATTGTTTCGCTGCCAGAGCCAGTGGCTAGTTTTGTTGTTGTTGTTGCTTTGTATTTTATTTATTGGCCACAGAAGAAGGCGAAATCATCAGAATGATGGAATAGTCTTGATTTATTTTCGATGGCAATGCATATGTTGCCCCGGTTTCCTTTTATCGCTTACAGAGTTCCATACAAACAATCATTGCTTGGAGACGACAAAAGAAAACATTTAAGTATCTGGCTTCACTTTTAAATTAGAGATCACTATTTGAATAATTTTGAATGTCATACTAAGGACTTATATTGAATGGGCAAATATTTTATGAGTTTTGAATGATCGGAATTCAACTGTGTACCGACACGTCACCCTTTTCTCTTTCATTTAAATTTTGTTGACACGATGCCTTTGGCAACATTTCATTAAAAGCCTGACAAACAAACAATTAAATGAATTAAAAAGAAAAAAATGATGTGGGGGATGAAGTTTGGCAGCACGGTGATGATTGCAATTCACCGGATTTTTTTTGGCATTGTACCAGAGTGGGTCGCTCGGCCTGCGAGATATTTCAGTGCATCGAATTGGCCAAGTAAACGTTGGCCGTCGACTGCACACATACAATAGGGCATTGTTCTGTTACTATCGGTGACCTCTGAGGGTCAGTTCGTATTCGACGCGTACGCTAACGACTAGATCAAGTTGTATTCCGTTGTTTGTGAAGTTAGGATTACGATCTATACATATGTATGTACGAGTGAGAAAATTACGCGAAGTTCCTTACATGTAGAAGAAAAGTCTATAATTGTTTGAAAGTGACGAATTTGGCTTTTGCCGGTGTGTGTATGTTTTCAACCTGCATATATTTTGTGTTATGGCTGTTGTTGGGCATATGTACACATTCGCACATACGTGGGCACATACACATACACGCACACACACACATACACATATATATATATATACACACACATTCAGCACTAGGGATCTGTGACGTAAGAGGCTTATTAAGAGCCAGCCGCGTGAGGGCAGTTCATTGCCAACCAGGTGACCATCGCAGGAGTTAATTGTGTTGAACAGCGCCCAGAAAGTGTGTTGCTGAAGGAAATGCCGTGATAAACATTTTCACTACCACTGAGAACTTCTGAGAAAAACTGACAGTTCTTAAAAGTTTAGAAGGGATAGGTTTTAAAAAAATAAAAATAGTTGTAGTTTTCTGTTTAACTGAACTGGAGTACTTGCAAGGAGTCGCTTGCATATGCACTGGGTTGATTCTTTTTCTCCCCCCACCCCCAGTTCCTTTCTTGTCATTATTGCACCTTTTTACTTTTTATTTTAGGACGAGCTAAGAAGGAGACTAAGAAATAACTAATTTTAACTTTGACTGTCAAATTGGCAACGTAAAATCTAAAAGAACATTGAAATAGATAAGACTTTGACTGTTCGCTTGAATGTTTCGGCTCTCCCTGCCTCAGATACATGTTCCTGCGGATGCGTTTCCGCTACGTAGTGTTTAGAGACCGTTATTGAGAAACGACACTTGTAACAAATGTATTAAGACAAGTTGCTCATTGTTGGAAGTAAAGGTTTCAACAGAAGACCAGAGTGGTCTGTTCCTGCTTCGTGGTGATTCAAGGAGCCCTGTGTTTTCTGTGATTGTACACTAGAATGTGATCGTTATGCGAAGCTTTGCTATGTTTTCATTGCGACGAAAGAAGAATGAAACACTTTTAAATGCTGAGTTTAAAAAAAAACAACAACTTCCAAAAGTTGGATTTTAAGCCAAAACTAATTGGACATGTTCATCTACTTCACTGAGTGCTGTTTCTGGAATCTTCGTTGCTCAGCCAATCACGTGTTTTGTTTCATACTGCTCACGACAGTGGTATTGAAAGATAGGAACCCAACTCTTGACATCCCTTTACATATTTTTATTTGTTAGATTTCGTCGTGTTGTAATTTTCAACTACAATAAAACAAAAAACACTACCAGCAGCTATAACCAGAATAAATAATATCCTTTTCATTATTTTTTCTCTTGATATGAACTGGATTTTTAATGCGCATTTTGAAAATAGCATTCTCTTTTTTCTTTTACTACCCTAGAACATAATATTCTGACTTGGTGCTGTGTTTACATCAGTGAGTGAATCGTGGGCGAATTTTTCATTTTCATAATTCTCGCGAATAATTAAACCAAGATGGATTCGAGATGGACGTATTTCGATTGAATGACCCGAGCAAACAGACGGAACTTTGTCTGTAGTAACATCTACTCAGACTGTGCCGGAAAAAATGATTTAAATAATATGTAACGTCTTTTTGTGCGTTATTTCGCATATCGGCTAGGAATTAGTTTAGAGGAAGCAAATATCGACGCCACAGTTTCTTTTCTTTGTGCATATTGACCAAAAGGATTAAGAAGGCGAGACAGAGAGACGAAAAGATTGATGATTCGCGGGCCTCGAGTCCGATATTAGCTATGGGTGTAAACTTTGCCAGTGGACATTACGCTAGCAACATGTTCGGGGGCCGGACTGAGGGTTATGGTGAGTCATTAAGTGCGCGTGCAAGCCCAAAACCCTCGCACAATCAAACACATACACAAAACATGCACGTTCACACGTACATACTTGCATAACAGTCACACTCTCTCACATCCCATACATACGGTGCACATATGAACACATTGCACTAACAACATGCTAACACGGAAAAAAACAAAACAAGCACACTCTTACACATATGCATATTTACACACCACTCACACACAGCATGCGCATTCTTAGATGTCTCTACTAACTTTTCTCGTCTTTCTTATCGTACTTCCATATCGTTTTCTGCTGTTCTTTTCTTTTTAAAAGAATTTCAAGAAGGGTCGAACAATAAGGTACACCTGATAGCGATCCTTTGTAGAACAGTATATATTATTGTCTTTAATTTACAAGGTAACAGAAAGTAGTGAAGAAAACGCGCATTTTATAGTAATATAAGGGCTTGTAAATTAATTGTTTTAGGAATGCTTTAAAATCACTTAATTGTTATCTAAGACATTATAATAGTTTGTGAACTGGCGAGATTTCTATCATCTAGAGAAGGCCTGTCTTTACACAGAGAGAATTAAGAAAGACGTATCTCTTATTTTCAGTTTTCGCTTCTCCGATTGTCTTGGTGTTGAATTAAAATTATTGAATCACGACACCCCCACCCACCCGCGCCACTTCCCCATGGATCTGTCTATCATGGAGTCATTGAGTAATTACGTTTATGGTGGGTATGTTGGTTGGAGAAAAAAAAAGAGAGAAGGGGATTTACTGTTTTCAAATAATTAATACAGTTTTATTTTAAGGTATTCGTGTTTATGTTAAATATACGAAAAGCTTGATCTCACTGTTTGCTTCTCTATTAAAAAAATAAATAAAAATTAATTTCCCTGTCCAGCTGACCAATAAAGTCACTAAATAATGAATGTTTTGAAAACTAACACCAACATAACAGTAATTTAGTGTGTCCAATCATAACTCTGGTGATTAATGCCACTGGTGACAAAGAATATTTATTATATCATGTAGTCATTGTTATGTCATGTATTCATTTATATGTCATGTACTGATTAGAATGCAATGTTAGAAGGAACTTTTAAAAAAACAACAACAACGTCGTCAACAAAACACGCGACTGTACAAGATCTAAAGTAGTAATCTGACCAGCCTGCTTATTTATAACTTTGTTTTGCTCATCCTTTATTCTCAGTAACCCTTAATGTGACAGTCACGCTGTAAACAACTGGTGGGTTGAAGTAGGTTTCAGCGGAGTACGTCCACACTGTGATGACGTCAGCTTACAGCGCTCCACCTTGAAAGCTGATTCATACACTTCACGGTTTCGCCTCGCCTGATTGTAACTTTACGACACTTTTGTAAAGTAGCATTCTGCCAACCCAGTCATAGTAGCTTGCTCTCATGCATAACAATTCGTAGGGTTGATGGAAGTCATGTTCTAAGGGAGCTAACTCTGCATTTTATTCAGGAGCGATGACGTGTATAGTAGTCCTTTCACTCTTAACCAGTTTTGCTTAAGAGCATCATGAATTATTTCCAATATGTCATTGTGATTCTTTGCAGATATACTAAAATAAAATGATTAAAATCCAGGCACTGAAAGAAGATGAACGAAAAATAATTGTTTTGGGCGTGCCGTTTCTCTAACTCGCCGATCCATGTCCCGTTGTAGAATTAGGCTCAGTCGTTAGTGTACATTTTTTTTTTCCTCCGTTAAAGGTAGGAGAGCGTATTCAGCATTAAGAGTGCATTCTCTAGAATGATACGCCACACATAAACACACACTCATGCTCGCACACACATGCACGCACGAACACATGTTCTACTGGCGCAGCACAGTCTTAGTCATATATGCACAATCTCAGGCATACACATACAACACAACTACAGGCATGCATATTGTCGTGGGAGGGGGGGGGGGGGGGATAAAAGGTTTTCTGTTTTAAGATGTGCCGTTTTATATACCATTGCAAATAGCCACCTAAAAGGAGGCGACATGCTTTTACATGCGGAACAACCGGCCAAACTAGTTCAGTAAATCCGCAATGAAACATTTTTGAGTTTTAAAAAAGCACACCCAAAAAGCACTCGTAATAAGAAAATGAAAGAAAATAAACATTAAGAAATCCGATCCGAATCTTCTCTAATTATCCTCAACGACTGCCCCGATCTGGGGAATAGATGCTATCGAGGTAAATGTGGTGTTATCTTTTAGAGCAGCTCCTTCAAGGAGCACAGCAAATAGAAAACGTCACTCAACGCCAGACCAAAGGGGATAAAATGGTGCAGGGTTGGGTGTAAGAAAGAGAGAAGTATTCTAGATTTTTAGAGATAAATGGAACAGAAAGAAAGACGTACGTAGACAGAAAGATGTAGACGTGTACACACGTCATAGATACACAGGGAGTATACACGTCATAGATACGCAGGGAGTTTATACGTCATAGATACGCAGTGAGAGAATGACTCGCAGAATACAAGACAGGCATTCGGTTGATTGAAACATCAAAAAAGTGTTATAATAACTAGACTAATATTATTCGCCGAACTGGCAAGGTTCATGTTTGACTAATTGTATTCGCCGTATTTCTGTCGTTGGAAGTTTTCATAAAAATGTCCAAATCATTTTCAAACCTCATCATCGTTGTTTTTTCTTTCTTTTGTTTGTTTGCTTGCTTTTTGTTTATTACTTTTTCAGCACAAATTGTTCATCGACTGATGGTCATAGTTCTTTTAACTTTCATGTAGATTCGCCAGGGTATATTAATTATTGAATCGCCCTCGAAGTTAGCAAACGTTTACAATAGACATTTTTAGATACTGCACCTCTCTTAAAATCAACAAACATTGAAAAGTGAACGTTGGACAAAAATAAATCAGCCAGCGTGCGCGGACAGTCAAATCAGTACTGTTCTGACGTAAAGAATAGCACAAGAATTTGGTTAGTTCCAGTGTGTGGAAAGAGAGAGAGAGAGAGAGAGAGAGAGAGAGGCGTACATTTATTTTGCATGGATTATGATAAATACACATTTCGAACGTCACACTAAGCAATTGCGTATTGTCTGCTATCAAACAAGAGGTTATCAGTGGCCACGTTATTATTCTTGAAGCTGTTCGTTTGTGTTTGTATATATGTTATATAGTATATGCGTTTTTATGAGCATTTGTGTATTAGTGTGTAATTGAGTGCATTTGTATGTGTGAATGCACATGCGCGCGTGTTTGCGTGTGTATATATATATGTGATGCATTGAAATGAACCCACCCATGTCCCTTGGCAATGAACGTCATACGCAGTAATCACGGCAACCAGATTATGCACTCGCCTTCTCTCGTAAAATTAAACGACAAGAAACGATAAGTGCAAACTTTTATAAAGTGTGCGGCAAAGCCGTTCAGCCTGTATTTAATTTTTTAATTTTTTAATCTGTTACTATGCACAGAGTTGAAAGGAGATGGAAAGAAGCGGCGATTCAAACCTCTGGAGGCTGTGCGCAAATGGTTTGGTAAGGGAAAGCGCAAATCGAAAGATGATGCGGTCAGCGTTGTGGCTTTGAAGGCGAAATCCACTACAGCCTTACACGAGGACGATACGGACGATGACGATGGAGGGTAAGTTCTTTCTTTCTTTCTTTCTTTCTTTCTTTCTTTCTTTCTTTCTTTCTTTCTTTCTTTCTTTCTTTCTTAAACTCTTAATTTTGCAAAGTCGCCATTGTTATTATATCAAATAAACACAAACTTACAGGAGAATAATGAGAATTAAAAAAAAATACTGGCGATATTGACGAGTGCAGTTGAGCGTTGTGTACATAAACATTTATATAATTATATATAGCACATGTAATTTTACGGTGTAGCTATTGAAGGACTTGAGTGATCATACCAAAAACAAATGCATAAGGCATGAGATCGGCTAGAAAACAATCGAACGAACAACAACAAAAAATATAATCGTTTTTGCCTTGACACAAGTAGAAAACAGGAAATGAAAGTATTTTATTATTATTTTTATAAAGTAAAGTAGATATAAAAGTAACAAACAAAGGCAAAAAAATCCATAGCACCACCCCCAATCCCCCCCCCCCCACACACACACCAGATCATTATCATTACGATGCTAACACATAACTAAAAAAAAAGAACCAACCAATAGCAATTTGTATTCCAGTTGAGAAAACCTGCTGCCAGTCTCTTCATCCTCCCACCCACACTAAACTTTGCCCTGCATCCCTGTTGACATTCTTTGTATTTCAAAATTACTTTTGTTTCGCTGTATGAGTGACCACGTCACTGTGAGTTTAAAATCAGCACTATGTTTGTTCGTTGTTTTGGCCTTAGAATGAAATTTAGAATAGAAACCTCCACGCAGATCCATTTTCGATAAAAATTACCATTGGTGTGAAAATCTGCTTTAAATTTTTCTCATTGTAGGCCTCGACTTTGTGACTTGGTTACTGGTGGAAACCACAGTTGGCATTGTCGTTAACAGAACTACACGCTCATCTGTAGACACTTAACCCCCCCCCCACACACACACACACAACATACTAGCGCAAGTCATTGGAATTGTCGTTAACAGAACTATACGTTCATCTGTAGACACTTCACACACACACACACACACCACCACCACCACCACCACCAGCAACAACACCATACCAGCGCAAGTCATTGGCATTAGTCAGGTATGAATTAAACAATCCTTGAAATGGTTTTAACGTTTTGGAGTCCCTGTTAATGATGCGTACAATATGAATGTTTGATTGTTTGCCTGTCAAACCGCACAAAGCAATTGGTTGTCGAATACTTGTACATGTATAGGATTATTTATTCTTCAGTCTAAATGCTGATAATTTGATCACTACATAATCAAGTTATTTACCTTTCGTCAAGGTTTTGAGTTTTGAGTCTATTATTTTTTAAAATAAAAAAAAAGTCAGAATCTGTCGTAATTTTATTGTGTTGAGGCATAGTTCATTTGTGCATTGTAAATTGAAATTGCAATCCGCTTGAACTATCCACCAATGGTAGTATAATGTACTGGCGTTCTATCCCCCCCCCCCCCGCCACTCATTAGTGCTTCTAATTTTAGACGTATTGCAAATTCATTTTCAACTTTATATATAACTTTCTAAATCATGGCAGTTTATAAACATATCATTCTATGTTGTTTTTATTAAATGCATTTTATTTTGTGGCTGTTGTGTGTGTTCAAAATTTTATTTCTTGAGTTAAAAGTACATTAATAGTACATACTTTGGAATTGAACATGCATGGTTTAGATTTTTATTAATTTTTAGCTATAACCCCGCAGTGTTGATTTCTACTGAACTTGTCATGACCTAGTGCTAGAAAGCCTCATGACACATTTTACAACTAGTGCCACACCCTCCCCTTTTTACCTGCTGACATTTACTATGCTTGTTAAATCTATAGCAGCGCTAGTGTGTGTGTGTGTGTGTGTGTGTGTGTGTGTGTGTGTGTGCGTGCGTGTGTGCGTGCGTGCAACTGAAAAAGTCACGTTTATGTGTTGGGTTGAGAAGATAAATTCCAAGTGAATTCACCTTCGCATGAAAATTACCGACTTTCTTTTTCAAATTGCACCTGCGCATACGGACGAACGTGCTTGCCTTCCCCCATCTCCTACAGACACATCTTCTCTGTCATCTACCAGCCTCATTCACCCATCTCCTACAGACACATCTTCTCTGTCATCTACCAGCCCCATTCACCCTATTAATTTGCGTTTGTTGTTAAGTGTGACAATATTTTGCACCAACATTAGTTTTCCTAAAGAAGAAGAAAGAGAAAAAAGACAACCGAAACTAACGATTTAAAACTACCTCCCATTTTTCAATATAACAATTCATTAGGAAACTAAATTTTTGAATATCTTACTTTAATTGAACATTATTTTGTTTTTTAAAGCGGAAGTTATATAAAAATGTACAGCTCAGTATTTTGTTAGAGGCCTACAGTTTTTTTTTTTTTTTTTTTTTTTTTTTTTTTAAAGCGGTGGTTATATAAAAATGTACACCTCAATATTTTCTTAGAGGCCTACAGTTTCTTGAGAGCAGGACGTCCACTAGTTTTTCCATGCCAGGAACAGGCCTGGTGTGTAACTTATTAATGCCTTGAGTGTTTCTCACCATTTATAGATACACAGACACACATGCACACGAGCATCACATACATATGCCACACACATTATTCATATATAATCCTCACAAGCACATACCACGCAAACACACCATACACACATATATATGCACACTACATAAACATTTACACATAACACCACTTACACACGCACAACATTCACACGCATTACCTGCTCACGCACACACACTATGCCTACGGTCTACTTATACACAACACACCATTTACATGTACACACACTCAACACTTACACGGTCACCACAATTTGTACACCACCACGCTCCACAGTTATCCTCATATTCTTGTTTGTACACATAAACTTTCAGTGATGACATAATTTTTTAATGAACTTTGATTTAACATAAAATCATTTATATTTTATTTCCTTTGACTAAAAAAAAAAAAGGTCACTTTCATAACTTTCTTCCTTTATCCTACAAAATTTGATGATGCAGATATATCGAAAGTTTGTCCAGTGAACTTTTATAAAACAAGTATCTAACCGATATAATACTTTTCTGTGGTTGCATAAAACTGCCAACTGTTATTCATACACACACACATACACACACACTCACTCACTCACTCACTCACTCACTCACTCACTCACTCACTCACTAGAAGCAATAGAAGCTGTATAGCTGGAGCGGGTAGCTAGTTTTCTGGCAGTAGTGACTGCTTTTCTGGAATAGGTAGCTAGTTATGATGGCACTAATGACTGTTTTTCTAGAATAGGTAGCTAGTTTGAAGGCACTAGTGACTGCTTTTCTGGAATAGGTAGCAAGTTACTGGCACTAATGACTATATTTCTGGAATAGGTAGCTAGTTTGCTGGCACTTGTAGTTGTATTTCTGAAATAAATAGCAAGCTTGCTGGCACTAGTAGACTAGTAGTTGTATATCTGGAATAGATTGCTAGTTTGCTGGCACTAGTAGACTAGTAGTTGTATATCTGGAATAGATTGCTAGTTTGCTGGCACTAGTAGACTAATAGTTGTATATCTGGAATAGATTGCTAGTTTGCTGGCACTAGTAGACTAGCAGTTGTATATCTGGAATAGATTGCTAGTTTGCTGGCATGGGTAGACCAGCGGTTAGAGAAGAGCAGTCCTCTGATAGTAACTGTTAGGACAACTTTAGAACTTCTTAAATATTATTAGCAGTCAGTAGTGAACGACTTGAAGTAACTACAGGGTACACCTTTAACCCTTAACTTTCTTTCTTCTGTCATGAATTTCCTTCCGGCTAACCATATTATTATTATTGTTCTATAGAAACACCGGTTTGGTAGTTATTGAAATAAAATTTGCATAATCTTGGCTGCCCCAAACTTGCCTGATCTTTACTAACCCCGAAACGAATATTGGAATTGTATTGGGTAGCTCGATTTTCTGCAAGCGGAAAGATGATGAGTGTGACTTAAGAAATCAAGACAGCAATCACTTAGTACGTGTACATGACACGCCATGTCCCAATTAGAACCAATGACCTTTTCAAGCGTTTTGTGCATGTAGGTATTGGTCAAAAGATGGCCACAAATCCGGTCAGTCATAAGGTATTTCGCAGTGTTTAATGAATGGAGTATATACTGTTTAGGTGCTTGTGTAGGGGGAGAGAGAGAGAGAGAGAGAGAGAGAGAGAGAGAGAGAGAGAGAGAGAGAGAGAGAGAAGAAGCGATATCAGTGACATTAAAAAATTTAAACAGTCCTTCATATATTATAAATATTCTTTGGTCTGATATGTCTTTCATTTTACAAGTGTGTGTATGTGGATATTACATTAGAACGTTCTGTTTATATCTGTTTGAGACAATGCACAAAACAGACAGAAAACAAGGTGGTTCTCCTTTAGAGTGCAGGATGACACTTATAACAATAGCTCTTATCTGTAGGAGTGACTGTGTTAAGATCTCAATTGCCACTGATAACAAGGCCTTATATTGCGCGGACATTTCAATATTGAGAGAGGATTAGAATGGGGTGGGGGGGGAGTTCTTTGTATAAGGTTAGTTTTATTTTGTTTATATATTTATTTTTCAGGTTTGTGTGTGTGTGTGTTTAGAGATTCATGTTCCTTTGACCAACTGAAGTAAACCGTTACTCGTACATTTATTGTCAAGTGATGAAAGTATGTTTTTATAGTCCGATAGTTTTGAAGACTAAATCACCTTTTACCTCTTCTTGAAGCATGTGCCACTATGTTTGTGTCCAGACAATTTCATGCTGCAGATATTTTTAATTTGATAAGCAAAGGTTCGCATTTTATAGTTCATCTCTCTCTCTCTCTCTCTCTCTCTCTCTCTCTCTCTCTCTCTCTCTCTCTCTCTCTCTCTCTCTGTCTCTACACATGATCTGGGTCCTTTTAATGTTTAATCTTATCCATAACTATCAAATAAAGATATATGCGGTAGAAAGACTGTTGACTGTAGAATCAGAAACAACACATCAGAATTTTTAAAGTTTATTACCGATTTTTTTTTCGTAGGCATGTCGCTTTCGTTAGACTGATTATCTAGTTCTCATCTTGAAAGAGTAAGTGATAATCAACTAAAAATAAGAACGCAGTTTTTAATATCGCTGCCTTTGTTAGCTGTACTCAAGTAATAGCGCTAACTAAGATCAATTTACGACTATCGGAAGTAGAATGGTGACTGGTGAATCTTAGTCACGCGCATTAGAGATGACGATAATGAATGAATGGACGCCATGCTGGGATGTGTGCACACATGCGGATCTGTGAATGACAAGGGCACCCAAGCCACTTATTTACCTGTTGAAACAATCGGTAAGGGATGAACTATGGGTCACGTGATCAAGTTGTCTTTATAAAATTAGAGTATGCCCGAATCACTATGCGCATATTACGCATTCAGTCTTGAGGAAGGACAGTTTCTTAGGAGTGACGAAATAGTTTTTGAGTCATAAAGGCCAGGCCAGAGTGTTACTGTTGGAGAAAAAAGAAAGAGAAATAGAAACAAAATTATAATTTCTTCATTTAAGTGAGAAACCTTTGGGAATAAGGTGACTTATTTACTAAGAGTTAGAAAGATATTGTTGTGTAAAATGTATTTAATAAACTGTTCGCGTTCAGTATAGTGGAATTTATACAACACGGGAATAAGGTAAGGTGACTTATTTACTAAGAGTATGAAAGCTATTGTTGTGTAAAATGTATTTAATAGACTGTTCGCGTTCAGATTTAGTGTAGTGGAATTTATACAACATGATAACTAGTTCCAAGTTTCGTATCCATTTTTCAATATTTTTTTTATAAAATGTACTTAAAGGCTATGAACAGTTGTCTACGGGGTTTTCAAGTATTTCGGGTTTTGCTGGTATTTTAGACTTAAGGATTTTCCTGGTATTTCTTATGGGCAGTTAGAATCCAGTTTTGAGTCGTAGGGTAGGTGAAAGATCCAGTGAAGAATGACGTACACACTGACTACCCAAAGTCTTTATCACTACACTGAAACTAGGACAGAAGGAGTTATTTCATGAATTGCTGAATAAATTAACCTGTTTTTGTTTTGTTTACATTGTTTGTCAGCCTATTAAAAAAAAAACAAAAACTCCGACAAATATGTTACAAGTAAACCTTCGTTTTCCAAGGGACGAGTTTGCTTTGCCCGATAGGATCCCGGTTTGAATGAAGTTAGTTTCAGCTAGTTAGGCAATGTAACTTGGAATCATCCCTTCATCAGAATTAAATTTAAAGGTGGTGCTATTTAAAACAATTTAAGCCTCGAGCATGAGGCAGTCGTGGTGTGAATTCGTGCCGTATCTGAGAACGTGATCAGCGTTTGCGTTCGTGTCATTTTTGTCACCTAAAGACCATAACATTAATTTCTATTATAGTTTGCATTTGTCATTATTACTTTACAAATCTCTCCTAATTTTTGACGCGAAGTACTTGTCGTTGTAATTGAGGTCATATGCGCATAACTGACGTTACACAAATATAAACACAGGCTGTCAACCGTCCGATTGGCGTCATATGACGTCACACAACGTTGTTGTATGTAATGTACAATCACTCTATCGTTTGATTGGCATTACATAACAGGCTAATATCACTTTTGATCGACCGCATTACGTCACGTGCAATTAAGATTCTGTTCACGCTATATGACATACAATATTACTATGTAGAGTTTGATTGACACTATATATCGTGCAGTTCACACCATAAAACGTTTGAGTTGCGCTGTAAAACGAGCAATATTGCACACGACGAGTATTGTTAAGCAAGTTCAACGTTAGATTGACACTACCTAGTTAGCACTTTATATAACTTTGTTGACGCCATGTAACGTTGAATCAGCACTGTACTAGTATGATTGAGTATTGATTAAATACTCTCTACCTGTAAGTCACTTGGTTAACACTCATTAATAATAAGTATTTGATGTTTGACCAATAATCTACACCTGTAGGTCGAAAGATTATCATTGTATAATGTATAATCGACACTCCAATATGCCTCTTAATTAATACTGTGGTAATGTATACTCAATGCTGCGTAATAGTCTCATTTATCGACGCTTGCAAACAACATAACGGCTCTATCACTTATAGACTACAGTAGTTCTTCTTGCTTTCTTTTCTCCCATAGTTATCAATCCACATAATAAATCATGGTTTCATTTAGTAGGTTGGTTTTTATCTTCACTTAGCAAGTGTTCAGACTGACTTCTTGCTGTTGGGCACTGTATTCCCCCACCCACCCACCCACCCACACACACATCACCACTCAGAAAACGCATCTTTTCACTTAGCAAATAAATGCTCTGACTCAGGTGGTCAGTGACGACACAGCAATTATCGTGGATGCGAATGCATGACCCTTTGGCATATACATAACGATCTTTGTCTTTCAGGATACATCGAGCGTCCCCATAACCTGTGTGGTAGCTTGTGTGACAATTGTGGAAGACACAAGCACTACAGTTTCATTTCAAGGTCTTCCATCCAGCCTACTAACAGCAGCAGGGTTGCCCGAACTTAACGTTAGCTGATGTCAGTTATTCATTGATTATATACCCTCCGCCCCACCCCACCCCCGTGGCGCTGTCTTCCAGCTCTTTTTTCTGGTACCACTTTGCTTACATGTGAAAGAGCTGATATCCGCTGTCGTGGAGAATGCAAAGGGCCGCGGTTTACATATCACTGCGCTACACACACATGTTTTGTGCTAGTTGTTATCTATTGAGATTGCAGCTAGGAGGTACAGTAAGATTTGACGAAGAAAAACAGAAGACGAAACGTTTTTGTTGTTGTCGAACTTAGGTTTTTTTGTAACTTACTAACGTGTGGTTTGCAACTACAGTCGACGCATTAACGAACACAACTAGTGTGTGCTGTTGGATTTTACCGCGAGAAATCTTAGAAGGGTGAGGCCGCTTTGAACGCACGACTGGTATTTTGTCCTGTTGCTGTTGTGCACTTATGCATTCTCTCTCTCTCTCTCTTTCGCTCTCTCTCTCTCGCTCGTGTCACTTACGACCACTCCTGTCACATGGCTTTACTTATGAGTTTAGTTTTATGTTTGTTTTTCCTCTTAGTGTGGCGTTAAATTATTGTAAAGTATTTTGTTGGAATTTCGATTTTAAATAAATATCTGGTTAAATGTGACTGCACCTGCTGATTTACAAATTTTAAACATATACGTGTTTGCATTTTAAATTTGCTGATAATCAAGATCTACCCTTACTTGAAAGTTTGAAACCTAAGAGTAGACTTTTAGAGCTTGAGGTGGCCATTTGTTATTGTTTTATTACGGGTAGTACGAGAGATGGATGATGTAACACCCCCACCCCCCCTTTGCCATTGGACTGTTTACATGTACATCTAATAAGCATTATTGGAGTTTTGCAGGTTCATTTGACCTTAATAGGTCTCCTTTTTAATTTGGGCTCACGATGTTCATGTGGCTTTCAGATGATTTCAATCAATTCAAGTTTATTTTCTTCATTTGGCCGTAGTATATTTCCAATCTAGTTTCCTTGACATTCATCAGCTGACTTTAACATACTTCCACTTTAGTTTGTACTCTCGATGCGTTTCCAGTTTGTGTGATGAAGTCTATTCGAGCTTCAGAAAACAGATCTATGCTTATTGAACAGTTTCAGCTAGGATTGACCATATTAACCAGATAGGATTTACATTTTACAATTTAAGGATTTAATAGTATAGCTAGGATTAACAAACATTGCTAAGTTTGTTATAATTGTCGGAGAAGGATGTAAATCTCTGCTTTTGTGCTGAAGGTTATATTTCGCGTTTCTGATACTCTTAATGGCCATTGTTAAGGATCCATGTTTTTAAATGGCACTTTTCTTTTCATGTCGGTTTTTCCATTTGGTTGTTCAAAGAATGTCGCCGTTCACCTGTTTCTTCGTTTGTGGACTCACTGTTATTTACTCAGATCTCATATTCCCTACTTTCTTTTTATTTAAGGATTCGTGGGATTCAGTTTGGATTTTGCCTTCCACAAGAGCCCTAAGCTTTCTTTCTTCGCGGTGTTCATTTTTCCTTCGTCTGTGCACACAGGATACGATGTGAGAGAGAGAGAGAGAGAGAGAGAGAGAGAGAGAGAGAGAGAGAGAGAGAGAGAGAGATTTGTAGCCGGAATGTTGTGTATGACGTCATTCTAACTGGAATCGTTCAATATTCATTGATCCTTCATTCTTGCTGACATCCCCCCCCCCCCCGTCATTTATCTTTGCACTCCAGCAGTAGTGCTAAGTTATATTTTATTTTTGTACTTGTTAGGAGTCACCCACCCCACCCTCCATGTCCCGTCTCCCATACATCGCTTTCTCAGTATCAATGCTGGAGACTTTTGTTGTTGTTGTTGGACCCCACACTCTCACACACACACACACGCATAATGGCAGATCGTTTTTGCGTAAACAGTTATCGCAGTCTCTCAGTTGACTTATTTGTTATCTAGGTATGCCTAACACTGAAGGTGGGGAATAGTTTAATTTATGTAAGCTTCGTAGTGCAAAGTACACGGTTTCATCGATCGCAGACCTTTCTGACATTATTTTGTTCTTGGAAGACACCGACGACTACTTTAAGACAGTGGATAAAACACAAATCTGTACACGTATGTAATATGCATGTACGTACACGTTTATGTTAGTGTGACTAATTATTCTTATAAGATTCTTCTCTAATTTATTGTTATAAATGAATGAAAATGAATGTTTACATTGAACTGTATCGCATGGCAAGTTTGATATCACAGTAGGTTTAAGCCTTGGCCGGCACTGATTGACGCGAAGTGCTGTTTAGCAACTACTTTTGCTCTTGTTACGTCACTGCTCGAAGGACGCCATGGGACATAGAGACGCTCCCTTCTAAAAAGGGAGAATAACAAGAGCTTAGTAGCTACCCTGCAGGACACAAATCGCCACGCTTCAATGGTGTGATCTAGAATTCTAGATCACGTAAGAAAGAGACTATAATACCCCGGTCAGCGTCATATAGTATGTAGGAGACATACATAGTAAGGCAAGCGCAATAACGGTGAAGTTGTGTGTGTGTGTGTGTGTGTGTGTGTGTGTGTGTGTGTGTGTGTGTGTGTGTGTGTGTGTGTGTGTGTTTAAAGAGAGAGAGATAGGCAGACACTTTCTATTTCGTGTATGTGAATTCTCAAACCGGTCGGACAACTGGTTTTCTGTCCCTTTTCCCTTTGTAAGGAATCGCATATGTTTATTGCATTTTAAATTCATAACAGTTTTCTTCCTCTGCACTCTAGTCTACAGCCTCGTACTTAGGATAACTATGGAAGCATGATTACTTACATCATATGAAAGAGTGTAATAGCCGTAACATTGTAGCTTAAACTAAGATACTTCATTTTAAATGTTGTCTTGTGTGAGTGGTACTGAGTAATTCTGTTGGACAGTTCAAGCTTCATCATTGTCAAGGGTGAGTGATTTTAATTTGTAAATGGGAACAGCAAGTCAGGAGCTTTGCTAAGTTTCAAACAGTTGACCAACTTCTTTGACAGTGACTATTCATATGAATTCATTCCACAATTTTCTTTATGCCATGTTAAAAAGTTTGCTTCAAACCCATTATTCAAACGAGAAGGCTCTTTGACAGAGCTCGAAGAGGTAACGTACAGTCCCTTTTTAATTAGTTGTATAACTAATATTTTATATAATGCTTAATTATTAAATTGTATTACGTGTACCTATTATAACTGCCTTAGTTATAGTTGGACTCGAGAGTCACTGTGAAATCCAGATTCAACGGATTACTTTCTTCAGGAAAGAAGCGGAACTCGTAATACTTTAACCGATGGTATTACGGCCAGCCTCTAGATATCATTTCAGAAGCGAGTCCTACCATTGAGAAGACGCTTAATGGACATCTGTCCAGGTGACCGAGTCTACTTTTGCCTCGGTATAGCTGTGTGGCTCTGTCACCCAGTGAGAGCGAGCGCTGTACTGTGTGGACGAGCATGATATTGCAGCCACTACATCTGAAATCTGTGAGTTAAGCAACACAATTGATAACAACTATAGAGATGGTAGTCCCTGGTAAAAATCAGTATGTTTTAACTTAAGAAAGGACAATGCTGCCCAGTATGTTTTGAGGGTTATGGGAACCACTGCTACACTTGTTTTGGTGATTAAGCCATAAGTTTAGTTAACTATATTGTTTCACTTTAATCCTTTGTGGACAGTGATTTTGTAAGTTGATTGAATCTAGTTGCAGGGTGATCTGTCTAGAAGAAAAAAGTTGACCAACTACTGTCTACGTAGTGCTTATATTTGTAAACATCGAGGTGTTTGATCTCAAATAACATCCACTTCCTTTCCCGAAGGAAAAGATTACTGGCAGGTGGCGAAAGGGAAATGTTATACCCTAGTTTAGTACATGAATACACTCCTTGGAATTATGACACTATTCCTCCCCACCTTCACATACACACGCACACACGCAATTTTCCTCGTCACGATGTTACTTTAAAAACCTGTTCTTCTAGCCTGAAGAGAGCATTTTGTTATTTATTCGTTTATCTTCCATAGTTTTCTTCCTTCTGTACCTGTATAGTATAAACATCTTTGCACGTAATTCTGTCGTGATTTTATGAAACGTTTGCTTTTAAGTTGAGACTGCGTATTTACTCAATTTTGTTGTTTTTGTGTCATGCCTAAATTTAAAGGACGAATAGATTTGTACGTCTGTGCTTAATTTGCAATAATGTGTCGCAAAACTTTGTGGTGAAGGAAGATCGATAAACATAATGTGATTATGTGAAAGAGTGTCTTCTTTCTCTTCTTCTTGAACTTCCTAGCCATCGTTTTATATTCTATAGAAGTGTGCCATTTGTGAGAGCAGTCGTTTTATATTCTATAGAAATGTACATTTGTGAGAGCAGTCGTTTTATATTCTATAGAAGTGTGCCATTTGTGAGAGCAGTCGTTTTATATTCTATAGAAATGTACATTTGTGAGAGCAGTCGCTTCATATTCTGTAGAAGTGTGCCATTTGTAAGAGCGGTCATTTTATATTATATAGAAGTGTGCCATTTGTGAGAGCGGTCGTTTAAAGAGCAGTCGTTTTGTATTCTTTAGAAGTGTGCCATTTGTGAGAGCGGTAATTTAAAGAGCAGTCGTTTTATATTCTTAGAAGTGTGCCATTTGTGAGAGCAGTCGTTTTAAATTCTATAGACGTGTGCCATTCGTGAGAGCAGTCGCTTTATCTTTTATAGAAGTGTGCCATTTAAAAAAAAAAACAGGTCCTTTAAAGAGGAGTCGTTTTATATTCTATAGAAGTATGCTATTTCAGTTTGTAAGAGCAATTAAAAAAAAATCTCTAAAACTGTGCTGTTTGTAAAAGCAGTCGTTTTATTTCAGGCATGTCTGTTTGTGATAAGGAAATTAAAACCTTCATGAAGCACTTAACTCATTTTTCGAAGAATTTTTAAATTTTTTTATGGACTGATCAAACGAGAAAATCAACAATCCAGTTCATTACTGTTGGTATTAATTATATTTATAAATATTGTGCAGAGGCAGTTAGTATAGTTAATAATATATTTCCATTATTCATTGTATTGTATTTTTCTGATTAATTGCCCTTTATGATTCCTGAAATAATTCCAACATTCTCATCGTTTTACTAGGACTTTTTATTATATATCGATTATTCTTTGGATTGCCTCAGGTCTCCATGACCTAGGCAAAATCGAGTGATACAGTAGCCCGAACATTAATGTAATGATTGGTCTGGCGGTGTTTCACTTCCTGTCACTGCGAGTAGTTTGCCCCTTTCCTGCAGAGGAATTTTAAATTGTGGGGGCACAACTTACCACGGTTAATGCTGCTTTAAATATTAC